>VZTU01002784.1:0-17045 GCA_013400835.1 Zapornia atra | reverse complement strand
AAAGAAGACTTGAAGTTTTAGAAATTGAAGTTGCAACATAGTGCTGCGTACTGCCATCTTAATTGGTATCAGAGTCAATGCTGCTGCTGAGTGATTCATAGGATTCGGAGTCCCTACTCTCCTTCAGATAATCAAGAGCTGCTCCTTTTTTTTTCTTTCCTCTTTTCTGTCTCATATATTGAATTTACGACTGCAATGTGCCTCGTCATTTGAGAAGCATTGCAGGTTTTTTGTACTGAAAGACCTCAAGCACATACATTTTACTTTTTTCCCCCTCCCCTGCCTCAGAGGTATGTTATAACTGATAAATTACCATTTGTAGAACAGTTTAGAAACCTGCACTAATGGAGTTGTTGGAGTGCAATGTAGTTCTATTATTTATCTTACTGCATATTAACTAAAAAGACCGTGAAATATTTCAAAATTATGAAGTGTTACAAAAGTCACTACATTTATGGCATACAGCATTATCTATATAGGAGTAAAGGCTATTTGTATTTGCAAGCATAATTTGACTTCCATACCTCAAGCAGAGTCCTTTACCTCTTTTATTGAAAGAATGTAACAAAGGGATCCTTTGGTAGTTTTTTCAGAAGTGAAGAAAAACTAGACTAAATGAATCCTTTAATGTCAGAGAGTCATTTCACAGAGACCACCAAGTGACAAGGAATTAGTTGCTCATAGTAGTTACTGCTGACTAGAGGCTAACTTCATTTAGTGACCTGTTTTCATATATACTTTCAGCTTCTATAGATGTTTCTTAACAGTAGCCACATAGTTCTAGAGAAATTCTATCCTCTGGTATGAATTGGTGAAAGAAAACACATGGGGGTATAAAGCAGTCTGGTTACACCAAATCCTGTCTGTGGTGTAGTGAGAACCTACACAGTAACTTTATTTGTATGAACAAATCCAAGTATAAACTGTGTATCCATGATGCCTACTTAAAATTGTGGGGCTGTCAATCCATCCTCTCCCCAAAACTAAAGCATGTGCTGTCTAAATTCTATTTTACCAGTGACTTAAGACTTAGCAATGAATCCTCTTACAGAGAATACTAATAACTTACTATATTTGTAATATTAGATATATAAAGCTGAGTTATAGCCTAGTTGGACATAAGTTGATTTCCGATGGAACTAAGCTGGCTAGTCCTGTGACAGATGATTAATCTGTAACAATACACTTGTGGACAATAAAGAGCTGAATGTATTATTATTATTGTTATTGTTATTAAAATCTTAAGTCTTTATATTTTAATGGAAGACTGTGTAATACCAGAATGGGAGAACTGAAAAATTTATCAAGACCCTCTACTAATCGTAAGAATATTTCATTAGAGGTAGTAGTACATCTTTCCTGCTGTACTGTAGTTCTATGCAGGTTTCCTTTAGGAGGAAAATTCTTCTGAACCCTATTCAATGATTATTTTATGAGTAAAACTATCAAGATTAATAGATATTCCAATAACTCTTTTTTCCTTAATATCTTACATCTGCACTGAATTCTATATTTTAAATCAAAAATCACTGTCAATGAATTATACCAACATTACTGTTTTCAATATAAAAGATACATTGCTCTCTGTAACTATGACAGTTTACCAGAGAAAAGTGAACTTGATAAGTGTGATTATGGATGAATTTCCATGATTATTCATCTCTTTAATAAAAGGCTCTAGCAGTGGAATAAATAAGATGCTAGTGTATCTCTGGTCTCTGTTTTCCCCTCTGAATAATCTAAGCCAGATCTTTCTAATTCTCTGTTTCAGGTTGAAGACTCTATCCTCCCACCACTAGTTTCTTTGGTCCACAGTCAGAATGGTAAGTATATGGCCACATCAACTACAGTTTCCATGAATTCCACATTCTGTTTTAATTAGACTTCAGTGTGGTCACATTCTTGGCACCTTTATTTTCAAGTGGAATGGAGACTCTTCAGCTTGCGGTTGCTCTCGGAAAACACATCACTGCTTTTAAGCCACGAGGTCATGGCTGAGGAGAAAGGGGAGAGCTTTGACTCCAACAGCAAGCTTCTGTCTCTCATTAGAGATTCATTGCTGCCTCAGTAAGTATAATATTGCTCCTGTAACAGGGAATAACTTGATACTCAATCCAATTTGACAGTGTATTTGTTTTAACTTCTCCTTTTATGTTTAAATGGCAAAATGAAAAGAGGAATAGCAGTTAAGCGCTGCCAGAGTTCTCTGCCCAATACCTCTCTTACAGATTTGTTTAGTCCTTTGTCATATACAACACAAACACAACTCCTGTGTGACACTCATTTCTGATAGTGTCCCTCTGGCTGCTCTTGGAGCAAAACAAGATCCCCCTAGCTTTCGGGCTGTGATTTCAATACTCCTCTTTATTCTGCTATTCAGGTCAGAACATTCTCACATCATCTTTTTGTCTGCTTTGGATATCATACCCTTATATAAGGTGTTCTGAAATCATATGGAATGGCATGTAACTTTTTAAAAAGGAGTGGCACAGAATGGATTAGTTGTCCATGGTCCACCCAGGGGTTATTGCCTCTAAAGTGCTGTCCTCTCCTGGTGCCCCAAGCAACACAAAAACCCTACAGCATCTTAGATGAAACTACAGCCTGTGGGCCAGATGTGGCCTGGAAATCCAGTTTTATGGTTCATGGTCAAATGAGGCCTGTCATTTCAAAATAACTTGCAGGTGAGCATACAGGCAGCTTCCTGTGTTACACCTGTGCTTACTGTGAGCTGATAACGTCTGTAAGTCCAGGGAAGGAAAGGACAAACACAGGATGAGTACAGAAAAGATGTCATCATCTGTCTTTCCCATTATTCTAAAACCATTTCACTGTAGTTTAATGTGTGGTCCTCAAAAGTTAATAATTGTAAATACTTAGTTGCCCTAAGTCAGGAAATTGATCCCCACCCCTACATTAAGTAAGTAGCAGAAGGGTGGAGGGATAGATGCTGGATTATGATCAGAAACATAGTGCCTTCCCCATAAATAAGACCATCTCTTGCTAATTGACTAATGTTCTTACAATTTGAGGACCAAAGTTATGTCCATGCAAGATGGGTACTCTTTTCTCTGTGGGAGAGAACGGGTAGGAAATCTTAGAGCTCTATAGAGAAGCTTATTTTAACACCTTTCTTCACACTATTTATTTTTCACTGGGATATATAGAATTTATTATTTTTAATAAAATAAAATATTAAAATATTAAAAAATAACAGGAAAATATTATGTTAAAACTAGACTATATGCATTATTAAAAGCTGTTATACTTTTCTTTAGATAGGGGCAGAGACCTGGAGTCATGTGAGACCAAGTTCTGAATCTTGCCCTCTGTAGATATGCCCATCTTATAAAATGTTTCTTGTTGAACTGTGCTGAAGGGGTGGGGTGAGGAGAGTGTCATGCTAGTTCTAGGCTAGGAGGAAAACACCCAGTAACTCCTGTCTCCCAGCTAATTAGCTCAATTGAGTGGCACAGCTTTTTGGTCTGAGACTGAGTATGATCCTACTTCCACTGTGCTGTCTTTGCATGCATTGCACTGCATTGTAGATCTATTCAAAAGGGTCTTGCAGCAATTCAAGTATTTCCTTCATTGGTTCCCTTATCTCACCAGTAGAGATGATGATACTTGTCTTTGACAAGCACTTTTGAGATTATCTCAAGAAAGTAATTATTAAAGTTTATGACATTTGGAATATATTGGAACTTGATTAAAAACAAATTTTACTCTAGCTTAGGAGCATAGTAAAGCAGTATGTAACTCAAGGGTTCAGAAAGAATTAACTGGTGTCTGTTAATTGAATACATTACTTGAACCTGTGGTTTGGGCCAACATATAGTAAATGTGTTCACCTGTGGGGAGCAAGTAATCAATGCAAAAGACAAAGAGCAAACAAAAAGTGGAGGGGTGGGTGAGACTTTTCTGCAGAAAAGAAAACTCAGACTTGGTTTTGACTTGAAAGCCTCAAAACTCAGTTTGAGACTCAAAAAGAGATTAAGAAAACACCAAAGCAGCTGGGATATCTGGATTTAATGTGTGAGCTTCTTTTTAAGGAAGGCTATAGTGGTACTTGTTTGGGTATGTATTTCATTCCTATAAATATCTTCTATGAGTGAATTTGTTTATATGTAAAACTGACCCGGAAAATAGAATATTGGTCACTATAAATAAAGTGTAAATCATCTTAATTTTGTGATAAATGGAGGGAATGTAGCATTTGCCACTTCTTTTTCATCTTCTTCATCATAAATTAAATAGTAAACACATTAAATATTTGTGCATTTTTAGGTTAGAAAACTAACTTCCTCACAGGATTTTGATTGAATGAAATGGTGTTTTTTAATTTCAGTTCAGTAAAATCAAATGGCTCCATTTGTTGGGTGGGCATTGCTGGAATGTTAGCAGCAACAGCAAGGTCTGTTTTAGTTTTCAGCAGCCTGTTTTCCCTTACCAAGATTTCCAAGAGATGATATTTTGATGTGTTTCATAGATGTTTGTCTTGTAGTTTTATTTTCACTGCCATAGCTTTCACTGTTCTGAAGTATTTTTGTATTGTTCTGTTCCATATTGCTTGGAGGATGGAGGTATGCTGTAGCTAAAGCAGAGTTTTTTAAAAATTTGAAATAAAACATAAAGTTCAATGTGAGTGTTCTGTAAGTGAAATAACTTTTAGAAAACCCATTATGTAATTGAAATATAAAGCTTAGTCATAAGTTGGTTGATGAACTTCTTGAGTACCCAGTAGATTTTCTGTATATTATTTCAAGGCTCAGCTTCTTGAAGCATAGGATTTTTTTTAATACATGAAAATATATAATCTAGATCAAGAAATAAGGCATATGCATATAGACAAAATGCATTTGTTAACATAATTTATACTTATAAAACATGTATAAAGTATATACAGTGTATTTTATAATTGAGTATCTCTAAAAAAATAATGTTCTATTAATACTGCTTTTAAAGTTAATCTGATGCTGGTTTTAAAATACTGTTCCTATCTGTGTCTTGTTTAGTGCTTCGTCCAGTTCCAAACAGCAGCATTGTGTTTCCCATGTGGTTATTATGAAGTTTGGAAATGGGCAATCATGTATTTTTTTAATATAAACTTTTTAAAAGATATCATCTGTTGACTTGTTTTTTCTCTTCTTCACTGTCACTAACACTTCTTCCTGTTCCCTTCCAGGTATGAGCGCATCCTGGTGGCTCCGGACCCAGTGCCAATGTATGCTCTGAAACTGTTGGTGGCCCTGACTGAACACAGCCCTGCTTATGTGAGGTGATGCAATTAAATGTTCCTTCTTGTTCTGGGTTCTTTCTGTTTCCATTATTTTTTTTTTTCCATTAGGACTTAATGATAACACAGATCTTGCTGTCATACTACTTTGACTTGAAAATCCTTGCAGAGTAGTTATTATAGAACATAGCCTTATGACTTCTGTGCTGATTTTATATGATCCTGGTAATTTTAATATGGATTTAGACAATGAAACAGTAAAGACAAAAATCACAAGAATCTTAACATTAAAATGTTCATTAAAAACTTAAAAACCCCCACCCCAAAACCCCAACCAAAACTCACATCAACAAATCTGCTGCCCAGCTAAGCTGATTTGTACTAGGATGAAGGTGGTGTGTTTGTAAAAGGTTTAGACCAGTGAAGTCACTTTAAAGCAGTTAATTTTTTCTGCAAATATAACTACCCTTTAAAGGTTCTAAATACAGATTTTAGTGTTTGGTATAGGTACACTTGGTATGTTTAAAAATGTATTAATGTCTCTTTCTTCTTGTTCCAGAGTGGTTATAGAGCTTAAATGGCATTTCTTGATAGTAATAAGGAAGCATCTATTTTGTAAATGCGTGTACACAAGCAGCTATTCCTCTTTCCATATCTGCCCTGAAAAATCAGGTCGTTCTTTCACTCAGTGTTGTCTGTTCATGGTGTCTGCTGGTGTTGATGGCAAAGAAGCCACTGTGTACTGTACTGTCTCACTTTGATGGATTGAAATGAGCACAAGAAGGAAAAAAACATAAGGAAATTTCATTTGTTTTCCAACTTTTTTTTAGTACAAGAAGTGAAAACATCCTTTTAATCTTTTCTGATGCTACTGTGAACAGTGGTTTAATAGGCTTAGGAGACTAAAAATGAACTAGTGTGGTGGGTTGACCTTGGCTGGAGGACAGGTGCCTGCCAAAATCGCTCTGTCACTCCCCTCCTCAGCTGGACAGGGGAGAGAAAATATAATGAAAGGCTTGTAGGTCGAGATAAGGACAGGGAAAGATCATTCAGCAATTACTGTCATGGTCATAACAGACTCAACAAAGAATGAAAAGCATGTAATTTACCCAATGAGAACAGAGTAGGATAATGAGAAATAAAATAAAATCTTAAAACATCACCCCACCCCCTGCCTTTTTCCCAGGCTCAGCTTTGTTCCTGAATTCTCTACCTCCTCCCCCTGAGTGACACAGGGGGCAGTGAATGGGGGGTTGTGGTCAGTTCATCACAAGTTGCCACTCCTTCTTCCTCAAGAGGAGGAGGACTCCTAATATACTTCCCCTGCTCCAACATGGAGACAGTACTCCACAAAATTCTCCAACATGAGTCCTTTCCATGGGTTTCAGTTCCTCATTAACTACTCCAGCGTGGGTATCCCCACTCTGAGCCTGCTCTGGTGTGGGCTCCTCTCTGTACAGCCTGTAGGTCCTGCCAGGAGCCTGATCCAGTGCAGGCTTCCCAACTGGTCACAGCATCCTTCATGTCTCTCCACCTGCTCCAGCATGGGCTGCATGTGGAATCTCTACACCCCATCAACCTCCAAGGGCTGCAGGGGGACAGCCTGCTCCACCATGGTCTTCTCCTCAGGCTGCAGGAAAATCTCTGCTCTGGAAGACCTCCTCCCCCTCCTCCTTCGCTGACGTTGGTGTCTGCAGGGTTTTTCTCTCTCTCACAGTGAAAAGCTGACGCTTGCAGGGTGTGTGTGTGTGGGGGTGAGTCCTTCGTAAATATGTTATCCAAGAGATGCTACCACTGTTGCTGATGGGCTCAGCCTTGGCCAGTGGTGCCAGAGCTGGCTGGCATTGGCTCTGTCAGACCTAGTTGAAGCATCTAGCAGCTTCTTGCAGAAGCCACCCCTGCAGCTCTTCATGCTATCCCTTCTACAAGAGCCTTTCCATGCACATCCAAAACAACTAGGAAAGAGTGGCTTGAGATTTTAAATAATTTGAATACAGTAAATGCATTTAACTGTATTTTTATTCTATAGAAGCTACTGCAGGATTTTATGTATTCCACAAGTAAATAGAATATATATATAGGTTAATTTTAAAAATAGAAATCAGTACTAAGACTTATAAAAAATATTTCTGAAGTTAGAATGCTGGGTGCTATAGCAGGAGTTTTCCTCTGCCTAATGACTTCTCTCTATTTGAGGAATTGTGTGCATTTGCCTTTACGCTCGATGTAGGTAGATTGTGGATGCACACTCATCCACACTGTTGTCTTACAACAGACAGCAATTAATTTCTTAATATTATTAAGGAATTGCTGTGGAGATCCAATGAACTGTTAATAATTTTAAATACCAGTGTATCATAGAATCACGGAATACCCTGAGTTGGAAGGAACCTATAGTGATCATCAAGTCAAACTCCTGGCTCCACACAGGAGCAACCAAGTCAGAGTGTGGGAGTGAGTTCATTGTCCAGGCACTTCTTGAACTCAGTCAAGCTGAGTGCTGTGACCCCTTCCCTGGGGAGCCTGTTCCAGTGCCCCACCACCCTCTCAGTACTTCTAGTTAAGGCCAGGTTACTAGATTCCAGATACTAACCCAGCTCATACTGTTCTGTTTCTCACATCTTAACTGGTCCTCTTCTTTTACGTTCACTAAGTAATTACTTTGGCTAGATTTCTGAAGGAACAGAATTTATACAATTCTCTTGGGGTGTTGTCTTCCTGATTATTTGACTTCCCAATAAACTGGAAGTAGCTGATGCATCAAAAGTGCAACAGAGATGAATAATATATTAATATTTACACAAACTGCTAGTAAACAGAACTGGAACCAGGTTCATGTTATAGTGATAGATCGTAATTGCTTCTGTTTTGGTTTGATGGCTAATTAATCAGTATGCATGGAGCTCAGAGTTACTCAAGGCATATGCTCTCTTTTGCCCCTTTCCTTAGGGCACATGGGAAGTATCTGCAATTATTGTGACTGGGAGTAAATAAGTAACACTGGACACAAATCTCCTCAGTCTTTTTTTCTCTGCACTTCCCAACAGAGGCAGCAGCATTTGAGTGTTTCTTATTTTAGTAATCGAGACAAAAAGACTCAAATCTTTTCTTTCAGTTTTTTTATAGCTGATGATGTAAATCAGCTAATTTGTGATATCAGAGGAAAAGCATTTGATTTTTTAACCTTTTTTCTTTTGACACTTCTGTTTTCTATTGCTAGTAGTTTGTTTTTATGGCAGAAAGATAGCAAAATATTATATTTTTAATGTCTTATAAGCTTATGATAAAATATTGCTAACTGCTAACATATTTTGAATGCTTCTAATTATTATTATGGCACAAAATATACCTTGTAATCTTTGCTATTACTGTGCTGCTGAGGTAATTTTAAACATTATGGGACCTCTTCCACTCTATTGCTTTTTAATTTAGCAGTGGAGAATTCTAGCAATATCCCATTAATGTGCCACAGAACTGGATCTCTCTCAAATATAGGTTCCAGCATGTGTAAGATGGTAGCTACAAAAAAAAACCCAAAACACCAAACTTTCATGTGCTTCTATGAGCACATGAAGTATTTGTGTATCTGATCATATGAGCATCCACAGGAAGAAAATCCGGTTTTCATAGAATGGTCTGGATTGGAAGGGACCCCAAGGATCATAGAGCTCCAACCCCCCTGCCACAGGCAGGGCCACCAACCTCCAGGTCTGGATCTACACAAGGTTGCCCAGGGCCCCATCCAACCTGGCCTTGAACACCTCCAGGGACGGGGCATCCACTACTTCTCTGGGCAGCCTGTTCCAGCACCTCACCACTCTTTCTGTAAAAAACTTCCCCCTAATATCTAATCTAAACNCTGAACAAGCCCAGCTCCCTCAGCCTCTCTTTGTAGGGCAGGTGCTCCAGCCCTCTAATCATCCTTGTGGCCCTCCTCTGAACCCTCTCCAACAGTTCCACATCTTTCTTGTATTGGGGGCCCCAGATCTGGACACAGCACTCGAGATAGGGCCTCGCGAGGGCAGAGTAGAGAGGGACAATCACCTCCCTGTCCCTGCTGGCCACCCCTCTTCTAATGGAGCCCAGGATCCCATTGGCCTTGCGAGCTGCAAGAGCACACTGCTGGCTCATGTGAAGTTTCTCATCCACCACAATCCCGAAGTCCTTCTCAGCAGGGCTACTCTCAAGAAGCTTGTCTCCCAGTCTGTATCTATGTCTGGGATTCTTCCGACCCAAGTGCAGCACCTTACACTTGGCAGTGTTGAACCTCATTAGGTTCCCCCAGGCCCATCTTTCCAGCCTGCCAATATCGCTCTGGATGGCTTCCTTTCCTTCTAGGGTGTCGACCACACCACTCAGCTTGGTGTCATCCGCAAACTTGCTGAGGGTGCACTCAATTCCATCATCGATAGTTTTAGAGAAGGCTGAGTGTTTTCTTGTTTGTGTTCACCTTAACAGGTTAGAATACGAGTTGATTGTTTCCCTTTTATACCTGTTTTTATGTTATGCAATGATTGCTGTCTGATAAAACCTCATTTAGAGTTCATTTACTAAGAAAATAGCAGATACGTGAAGGATGAGCTTTGAACAGGATTTATCTATCCATTCCCTATTTTATGCTTGGCTCCAAGCTAATAGTCTGGCTTTAAGACTGTTTATAATATTTTCTCATGGATTTCCTAAATACCTGTCAATTTGTTTTCTTCAATAATTTTTAATGGTTTATGATAAAAAATCTGGATATTAAACCAGTGTGAGAGTTAATAGCAGAGTTAATTTTTTTTTCATTACTTTTTAAAAAGAAATCGCTGATATTAAGGAAACATGTAGTTGCAGTTAATGATTAATCTCTGGACTACTAGAAATTTGCATTAGAGGGTTTTTTTCCCCTTTGCTAATTACTCTTGGTAGATTGTACTTGTGTAAGGAGTTGTTGGAGGAACTGAGCTTCTCACAGTGGGAGCAAATGTCTGCAGCAGAACAAGTTCTGATTTGACTACACGAAGTCTGCATTAAAGAGCACTATTATAAGATACACCTTGTTCTTTGTGTGTTTTTCAACTTCATGTGTAGGTTTTATGTATGAATAGAAAGTCAGACCTTATCTGTTCAGTAAGATTTGGGGTGGGTTTTTTTTTTGTTCCTGCTACATCTTGTATACTGTTTTGTTGTGTTCTGCAATGATCAGATTGCTAGATTTTCTAGTGATAAGGAGGAGTTGATGTGGATTCCTTAGTTTCTATTAATATAGTATATGGATTAGCTCTTACAACAGTCAATACCTTTTATGCCATGCCTACTCCAGAAAACCTAAACAGCATCATGATTCTTAACTTGTGTCTTGGTCTTCTGTATGAGGTTATGAAACATAGCTATGTATTTTGCTGTGTGCCCTTTTCATGCACCTGCTTGACTTACCTTTTGTCATCAAACACTCTAAGTTTCTGACTTTAATATATCCCAAAGCTATACACTTGAAACCATGGAATCTGATTTTTATGGGTTGCTAAAATAGACATTTTTGGCTGCAAGGAAGGGAGACAGTAAAGGAGGTGAGGGCATTGTCAGATGCTGCATCAGAAAGTAAATATGGGAGTGGGGCACATTCCAGTATTCTGTTATTAAGTTAATTTCTTGAGGGAGAAAACATAATCTTAAAAGCTAAAGGTGTGACCTTTTATATTTATGGTGGATTGAAGACAGGGTAGCAAATTAAGGAACCTTCCCCACCTCCTCTCCTTACTGTAAATTTCCCAGACAGATGTTAGGCACTGACCTAAAAAGGAGGAAGAGGTGGCAGAAGACAAAATAGGAAAGTGCTCAAAAGCAATTGACATTTCTGCTACATCTAACACCACAGTTCTACTACATGTGAAAATGATAGATGGATAGACCTTGTACACTGCAGTAGAGACTGTCTTGCCTAATTAAAGTACCTCTTTATCACAGTGTCTTTGGAATCATCCAAGAATGGTCCAATTTTCAAGCTTCACTTAGGCTACTGTTCATACCCCTGCATTATCTGTTAAAGACCATTAAAGGCACATTTTAGAGTTGTTATTAGTAATGGATTGATCCTTCTATCATACATCATGATGTTCTACATCAGCATTTGTTTACATTTCAGAATATACTGAAATGTTCTATCTAATGTGCATGCCTTTGATTTTTAAAAACAAACTATTAAAAAACCCCAACAACTCAGGCCCTAACCTCTTTAGAGCTCAGGGTATTGCTTTTAATTGGTTTGCATTGGCAGGATTGTGATTCAGTTCACAAGCTCTTATTAGCATTGTGCATAGATTATCTTTGAACCTGCTGTGGTTTCTTTGACATTCTACTAGAGGGCTGGCACTTCAGTGCTTTCCTTTCCTGGTGAATTGATTAATGTGGGCTTATATTAATTGCTTTAAAAACACTTTGTTCTTCTCATTAGTCATCTTAATTTTCCAGTTTAAGGTTGAAGTGCTCTCTTTAGAAAGTAGATCTATTTGCTTCTGAATAGATCTGATCTGGTTTTTATGTTTTCTTGTTACCTGTAATGAATATGAATAAAATAACATAGAGGCGTTCTGAGAACAGGCAGGCCTATAGGGCCCAGGCCACCTGAACCAAGTCCTGGAATTACACATTAAGGTGTATGACATTAGTGAGAAAATGCCAATATAGATGGATTCAAAGAGTTTGTCAGAGGATCATAGGGCGTTTTTAGAACTTCGGGGAATATTTATGTAGACTTGGAACCTGATTCTGATTATGCTAGTTTCATGTTTATGAAAGTTGAGTTGTAAAGCCCCTTATTTTCTTGCTAGGTAAATAATGGCAATATAAACCAGCAAAGAACTTGTATTATTTTTTATATTCCTATTATTTGTCATAATAGTTGTATATATAATGCTTTATTGAGTAATACCAGAAACAGACCCTTGAAATGTTAAGTTGTATTTCAGCCAGTAACACTGTTGTCAAGTCACATGTTATTGTGATTTCATATCAAAGGCAGTGGTCAGAGTTCGTTATTGCAAGTGACTTCTCCTAATCTAGTCATGTGCTAACTGTAATACTAATCACTTTTTTAATATGAAACACAACTCCTTAGTGTTATATTTTATAAAAGTTCCCCTTTAGCAAAGAAATTAGCTATTAAACTTATACCTGTAATTGTTTCCTCTTTCACATTGCTGATCAGTTGTTGAATGCTGGTTTTAAAAATGTGAGGCAGCTACTTGATGGGGCTGTTAAGTTGATTATATTATTGAAAAATGTCATATTTGTAGGGTTCACATATTTATGCTTTTAATGAAAAATGTTAAACAGAAAGAGAAAATTTTTACCTTCAATAGTGAATTTTTGCCCTTGTGAATATAAATCTCAAATAAAAAATTGGCAGGTAGTGAGGAAAGGTCAGCTGGCTAAGTTTCCACACTTGGTGTTGCAGCCTTGAGTGAATTCAGTCCTGCCCCAAATCTCGTGTTCAGCATGAAGCAAATCTAAACCACCATCCAATCCATTGTCTTGGTGTCGGAGAGGACAGCAGGCCTGCTAGCGGCCTAGCTATCTTCTCCCAAGATTTAGGCCCTGACAATATTCTTCTCTTCCCATGAGACAGGAAAAGTTACTCATGCTGAGAGGATCTTAATAATCACATTCTCAAAACACAGTGGCCTTTTTATAGGGGTACAGGCTACCCTAAACCAAGAAGTTGTTATGGGAAGGTACTTGGGAGTAATGGAACATGTTAGGAACCAACCATAACAAGAGGGTCAAAACCAGCCGGTGTGCGGATACTTTTAGGCATCAAAGGTAAACTAAGGATATTTAGCTATAAGATAGGTTTATCAGAACTCACTATAATTACTGACCAATCAGTGTGGTGTGAACAGTGTGTGTAACCAATTAGCAGTTTTTTAGCTTGCCATGTTTGCAGTAATAAAGGTATATAATCTGTGTGATTTCACCCAATAAAATGGCTTCACCTAAAATTCATATTGAATTGCGTGTTGCTCTCTGCCAGTCGCCACATCTTGGCTCAACTGTGGGTGCCCAGAGAAGGCTATAGGAAGAAGGCAAGTGAGTGGCAATACTTTCTGCAGGCTTTTTCGGCCTCCTATGAGATGTTTTTTCAGAAACTGTATTAGAAGATGTAATATTCTGTACATAGTAACTATTGATGAATAATTTTATTTTCCCTTTTGTGGATTCAAAAATACGTTTGACAAATAAATTTCAGCATTAATAGCTACACCACAGCATAATCACCTGCACAGAAAGATTTATTATCTTTAAGAGTTTTCTTTGGATTTATTTGTTTTCTTTGGATTTATTTGTTTACTCTGGCACTTGCCACTTAATTTTTGATGCCATCAAGTTCTAACAGTGAAAAAGAAGCGCACACTACTTCATAAATTTCTGGCATGTTGTCTACGTTAGCAGTACCTTTAGCAATTTAAACAATCCTGCTTATTCTTTAAAAAGCCTTTAGTAGGGGTATTACATTTTGAAATCTCAAGAATACTGTAGCAATCGGCTCTGCTTTGTCCGTGTCCTGACTTCTTCAAAGACCCATCATGGATCTGACATTTCAGCCCTTTAAAATAAATGAAAGTGGAGAATTTTAAACAAGGTACACGCCTGGTCTCACTTTGCCAGATGATGAACTAAAAAAATAGGTGACAAAGGAATTTATTTTCTCCTTCTGTGGTCTAATAAACCTCTAAGTCTTTTCAGTAGGACAGCCTCACAGAGAGAGGTTGGAGTGTAACCCTCTGTAGAGTGAGCATAGCATACTGACTAGCTAAATTTCCCTGAAGTGAGAAGGCTGCTGTAGAAGAAGAGATTTGGAACCTGAAGGTCTGTCACCAGATGTCTTTGTTATAAGCGTAAACAATAAATGAACACACAGTAAACCCCCCCAAAACTACCATTTTTAAAAAGAAGAGAAGCAAATAATGCATGAGATCAGTAAGTAATACCCATTTAAGATTCACAAATCCAGAAGTTAGGAGCATTTTAATCCTTCATATTTCAGTTTTCTCACTAGATCACCCAGATCCCTCCTCAGTGTTTTTAATATCGTGATCCGATTTTAGGCCCATATTCTCCACATATATATAGATGCTTTTACTTATGACTGGAAATTCTAGGACCATGAGAAGATCTAAAATCTCATGCAGATCCAACTCTGAAGATGCTGCTAGTCAAAAATGTTTTCTTAATGGTTTCTTAGGCCTTTTTAAATCATATGTTTTAGATACTTGGGTTTTTTTGTAGTTTTGTTTCTGGCTTTTGTGTTGTTTTTTTCTTATGGAGGAAATACTGAGGACTGAAAGATAACGGTTATCGTAATACTGAGTGGTGATCTATCTGTTACCTATATTTAATAAAACTGTTAACGTTATTTCATAGCTATATAGTTAATATTTATCAAAAACTTGTTTTTTAAAGGCTTTGCTATTGATTTTTTTCTTTTCGCTAGATTTTTTCCTTTTCAGCTCAGGATGGGTTTGCCCTTGTGTTCCTCTTTCTTTCACTAATAGAAAATGGGTTTGGATTTTTAGAAAGTTCCAAAATATTTATGGGTTTTTTTCCCTAGAGACTCTGCTTAGAAAGAATGGTTAGAGCTAATCACACATACAAGAATTGCAGTCTCTATGCAAATTAAAATCTGAAATGCTCATCTTCATTTTCAATACATTTAAATCCCATTTTTGAATGGATGGCTTAAGTTCGCTTTAATGTCTCTTCTCTCCTTTAGATATTCCTTAAGTAGTTTTTTAAATATTTAAGGATTGCTTGATTACAAACTTCTGCCATTCTCCAGAGGTTGTGACAGATCTTTTGTCATGGGGTCAAACAAAATTTTGCAGGAATTTAGAATACTTGATGTCAATGTTAGTTGACTGCCTGAAGAAACAATCTCTGGTGTGTGAACTGGAGCTTTCACTTTTATCTCACCCACTCTCTTCCATTTGTCCACGGTCAGCCATCTCTCTATTAATCCAAAGGTGGTGTGGTTTTCTTAATATTTTTTAATTTTAAATTCAGTAAGGGTTTTTTTGGGGGGAGGAGGGGGGAGATATAGGAGGAATTACAGTACTGTAGGTTACATTTTAGAACAGAGTCCATAATCATGTAATGTCCTTTATGCTACTTCCTTGCTGTGTCATGATCTGCGTGAAACATAAAAAGAGAGGAGTCTGAAATTAATGAGGCTGAAGGGGTAAGGTCTCCTTTACCTGCCTTATTTAGTGCATTGAAAAGATAGTTCAGTAATTTAGCAGAAGGGTGTGTTCATGTTTGCACCTTGCAGATCACCTTTCCAAAAACCGTATGGGTTCATAAGCTTTCATTAACATTAACTAAGAAAGTCTGAAGTGTAAAGGGAATGCTTTGCTGCCTTGGAAATGTTCCAAGGTTACCAGTAGAGCGTTGGTTTTGTTGGTGGATGAAGTACTTTCTCACTTTCATTATTTAACAGATTGTGTGTATGATTTCTTAGGGAAAAGAATAATAACCAAAGATCTTGGTTGATGTACAAGACTAGTTGCAGGCCTTACTAGCTGTAGAAGGCCAGAAGCAAGAAAAAGTTGCTTGACATACTATTGTGGTTTTAATTTCATAGAATCATAAAATATCTTAAGTTGGAAGGGACCCATAAGAATTGAGTCCAACTTCCTGCCCCTTGCAGGACTAAAACTAAATTGTACAACTAAAAGTTTTTTTCAGAGTTGTCTAAATCTTTTTTCATATATTGAATCGGTTAAAATTATTTAGCAAGTCATGATTTTAAATTTAAGGAATAGAATCCTCTTAGGGCTGAAATCTCACTCAGGCTTAACTTTAAAGCTTTAAATACTAGCTATTGTCATATTCTGGAAAATATTATAATTTTGTGAAACATCAAGATGTATTTTCTGTTAAATCTGAAAATTAACTTAAAAGAATAATACAATTATTATTTAATATAATGTTAAAAAATAGCAGAACAGGAGAAAAGACTTTGTGTCTCCTTGCCTTCAAACAAGTCTTTAAAACTCAAGCAAGAATGGAATTTTTTTTTATTCAGTTGGATGCAATGGAAGTCTAAAATATGTAATCACGATCTGGCAGAAACTTCAGAAAATATTAGTCTTCAGGCTTTAACAGCAATAGCATCAAAAAAGCTCTGCTAAAAACTGGTGTAGGATCCTTAAAGGAAGTAAGATTTACTAGTCTTTTCATCAGTTCCATTTCTGGTGACTAGTGAACTTTCAGTCCTTACAGCTGAAAAATTTCTTGAGGCATAATACTTTTTAAGATCAGTTTTTAGAGTAAGATATAGTGATTGTACTTAAAAAGTTTTTAATTGCATTGCTTCTGATACTTCAGGAAATGACTAGGTTTATCAGGAATTATCATGACCATACTTGAAAATAATTAGGTTTTGATTAACCTGATAATAAAAGTTTATGAAGAAGTATTGTAACTTTTCGTAGACATCCCAAGAGCCTGAATGAGAGATGTGTCATTTTAAACTAAGGTTTGCAATTCTTTCCCACAGAACTCCTACTTTTTATTATATCACTCTCATATCCTCTATGCTCTCCATCCTGGTAGCATGAATGCTTTAATGAAATTTCATTGAGATGTGTTATTTTGTCTAAACCAAACCAGATATACTTAAGTGACATAGCAAAACTGAGTGGATAATTGACATGCTTTGGTTCAG
Organism: Zapornia atra; assembly: GCA_013400835.1. NCBI lineage: Eukaryota > Metazoa > Chordata > Aves > Gruiformes > Rallidae > Zapornia > Zapornia atra. Next base: position 102 of record VZTU01002784.1, on the reverse strand, counting down.
TTGAGCCTTGTAGCTGGGGTACATATTAGATCACTTTGAATCAAATTGATAAAGTACTTGGAAATTAATCTCCTAAGTCAGCCTTTAGCAGAAGTAACAATC
>VZTU01002781.1:0-34261 GCA_013400835.1 Zapornia atra | reverse complement strand
AGCAGGGAAGAAGGCCATCTGTCCATGTGTTTTTTTGGAAGGATATTTGGGCTTGTTTAGAAAACAACCAGACCCTGTCCTTGTAGAGGTTGGCAAATCTAATGTGAAATGGAATAATTTAACAGATTGAAGGGTTTTATGCAGTTCAAGAGACTAGAATAACGGGGAAGACAATTGCCTCAGCAATAAAGTTCAGTCTGTGCTCTGTCCTCATAAAATAATAATAATAATAATAATTAGTGCTTGATAGCTCTTAAAATGTTAATATGTACAGTAAACCCTAAGCTAAGACAATATCAGCTGCTGCATTTACTTTTACAGTTCTTAGTAACTTTATTCTGAAATGCTAGGGAACAACACAGATTGATTTTCTCTGCATTACTTGATACTTTCAGTCCTTCTGTGTTTCCTGAAATACGTTCTCTTCCTAAAGACATTGAAAATGACATGCATAAGTGGCACCTGTAGTTAGTATATTGAATCTTGAGTTTATATAAGGAATCAATTTGAACTGTAAAACTGATCTAGAGATCTTATGCAGTTGCTCTGAATACAGCAATGTTGTTTAAATGCAAGGGGAGATTTTTCTCATTTTAGAATTTTACCATCAAGCTATTTATGGTAGAAGCTTTACACTTAACATCCATAGATTCACTCACCTGATTGCCACTTAGAGTTTATCTCTAACTTAGAAGTCCTTGAAGGTGGACAAGAAGGTTACACATTGGTACTAATGAAATTAAGGTTTCTCTTCATCAAGAAATCTGACAGATTTCAATTCTCCCTATATCCTTTTCCCTATATTTGAAATTAGTTCTTCCAGAAATCTTGTATTGATATTTTAGTATATATTAATTCTGGTTAGCTGGGAGAGAGCATGGTGGTTTGTTTAAGGGACGTGTGAGAGAAAAAGCAATGCAGAAGTTACTGGCTTAAGGCTCTGTGATCTACATTATACTAAAAGTCAGCTTTATTAATTGTTCTGATTTGAAAATCTATGTATCTAGCAATTTAACAATTTTGTCTCTTGCCAAAGAGGAAAGACATTAATTTCAAAAAATATCTTTGGACTCAGGCATGTCTCAGACTGTTGAGAAAAATTGCTTTCACTCCTTAATAATTTTTGGCTTACAGATACATTGGGGTTTTTTTGGATATCCTTGGTGATGCATGCTGTTGTCATAATATACAGGGATACTACACTATGCAACATTTTATTTTGGTTTCTAGACTATATAGAGCTTCATAGTTACACAAAAATACCATGTATTGTGTCCAGAAGATGAGAGTAAACCAATTTAAAATTAATTCAATGTTTTCCTTGAGGATAAAAAGAAGGGAAACTGCAATCTGCTGTTGTGGTTTCAGCTTCAGGACCTTGTAGAGCAAATTAAATTCAGCAATGATATCATAAATGCCACAATTGTTTTGTGAAGGTCTGGGCCTAACAGGAGATGTTACAAATAGTAAGCTAGGAGCAAATGAAAAAAATGCCTTTAGTTAGGTATACTTCAGAGATTTGAGCACAAAGCACAAGTCCTAATACCCTCTAAAAAGGAACAACTCTAGATGAGGAATGAACAAGAGTTTCAGGGATTGAAAAATTGAGAAAATGGGATTTATATTTTTTTAAATCTCTCTGGAACAGCAGTCTCTGGACTACAAATTAGGAATGGGTAATATTTCAGTTTGTGCATTTATTGCATAATCCAGAGAGAACCCAAAGAAGCATTCACATTATGGTGTATATATAACATATATGAGCATTGAACCCCTTTGAAATTATTTTGATGTGTTAGGCAACAATGACTCAAAAGTTCAGTGCTTTTAAAATTAAGTGACAGGACAGCAAATGTGGATTTACTATACTTGTTAGTCCAACAGAAAGTAAGAGTGTCTTTACTTCAGGGGTTTTATGTCCCTTTTTAAAGAGAAGCAAGGCAGGAGGATCGGGAGACAACATTTAAAATAAATTTCTGAACAGATCAGCCATAGAGGAAATTACTTCCATTTTTTTAGCTGATAAAAGAAATTGAATTGTCACATAATCTGTTGTTTCTGATAATATTTTGTGATGTAGAAATACCAATTTTGAGTCCCGAATTAGACAGTCCTGTGTGTTACGGATGTGAAATGTGTCTTGTTTCATTTCAGTAGGTATAGAATGAAACCAGTTCTTGAAAGCGAAAACAGATATGAATCATAGGAACTGAAGCATTCAGTATTAGATTTGTGTTTTCTTTGTTGGACAGATCAACTCATCTTACTCTTCTACAAGACTTTTACACTGGCAATGACATTTGGGCATTTATACATCCAAAATGTGGAACTTTAAAGAACAAACAATCCCTGACAGCTGGCCTTGTGATAAAGCCTGGCTTTGTCTTGAGAAAGAATGCTTGAAAGTGATTTATTGGCCAAAGTAATTTTCTACTAAATTGTGGCAATTAGAATAAATATGAATTGTCATTATGCCATACAATTTTGTCTTAACCTTTTGAAATCCTTGTAAAAGTGAGCATGCGGAACAGCTGAAGCAATGGCAGCTCAGGGACACTGCTCTGAAATACAATTCATTATTATCTCACTCTCAGTAGTGAAATTAATAATTCAGAGATGTTTCTACAAGCCCTGACACTTAGCAAATTGGGAAAATAAAATTGTAAACAATTTCCAGTAGTCCAGGAGTGACTTGACTGTTAGATTTTACAAGTATCCCAGGTTAGTCAGTGTCTGGAGAAATGGAAGAAGAGCTTGACTTGGAGAGAGCCAAAGGAGCCCTATGCACTGTGCTGCCTATGGGAATTGTAAGAGCCTGAAACACTTCTTATTTTTATATGTCCCTGTTGGAATGTTTCTTAAAGGCAGTATAGATCTGACCAAAAGGCTATTGGAGAAGTTTCCAGAAATTCAGGTGTTTGTCTTAATTTCTTTGAAGTCTGCCCATCTGTGTCTCCAACCTTATCCACCTTGTTCTTTTCCTCAAATGCAAGACAACTGTGGTTTTAAAAACAATTATGTGTTCTCTACCTATTGTTCCCTGAAAGTTCTAAATTACCTAATATAGGCCACTTGTTGATTTATTTAAGTGGTAGTCATTCACTGAGCTAGTATTTGGTTGCAGTTTTAACTCTTTTCCTGTTTAAAATGGGTGAATATGGGTTTCTGCCCCTAAATCAGCGTTTCACAGATTAGTTCCTAATACTGTACCAGTATTCCCTGCTGATTCAATATTTAAAAATACTTATTATTTAAAACAAACCTATTCTTTTAGCTTCAGAAATGGACTAAAAATGATAGTGCCATTTTTCTGAATTAGCAAATGAGGAAATATAAAATTTAAGGTTTTCAGGCAACAAAAGGTATAGAATACAGTTTTGTTGAAAATCCCAGCCTTTTCCAGAAAACAGTTCGTGGAACAGAAGACGAGCCCCACAGATCCAGCATGCAGCTCAAATGGTTCACCATCATCAGTGTCAGAGCGGTAGGCTTTGGTTCTTTGATGGTATTGTGACAAAATGGAAAAGGTCATTTAGAAACATGCTGCTTTTTTTTTTTTTTCTGCTTTACTTTGTTTCTGAAAGTGCAAAAATTTCAGATATTACCACCTCTCTTGCAACTACAGTTTTACCCAAGAAATATTTCCTCAATTGAGATGGCGGTGTAGATAGTACAGATTGCTGCATATAGATCCTGAAAGGTCATTTTGCAGTAAGCAGAGACCATCAAAAATATCTTCCATAGCTATCCCTGTGTACACACAAGCCCACTTTACCTGAAACATCATGAAGAAACCTATGCCACCTCTAGCACTAATCTTTTTACAATTGTTTTTAGCTATTTATACCTATCAGAATTTCTGTGTAATACTTGAGCGCAAAATAATATCTGGTTAGTAAAACATGAGATTTTTGTAAGTCGACTGTTGACTAACTGATGTGTGGGCTTTTGTCCCTAACATCAGCAAAGCAAAACCAGTGATTTTTCTTCCACTTTCAGAGAAGCTAATACATATTGTGAACTAGTCAATGGCAAGGAAATGAATGAAGGACTTAAGAAAACATTTAAAATTATTAGCACGCTGTCACTCGGTGACTGGACACTTCTCATTCATGCAATTTAAAATTGAAAATTAAATTAAATTTTAGTAATCCATTGAAATTAATACTATGAGACTGATTACTTATATTTTCTGAAGGGGAACCTGAAAATTCATCACATTGTGCAGAAGTTGATTTTACTATTACATTCTGTGACCTTTCTGTTGCATTTTTCATTCTACTACAACACTTGAACGAAATTTACTCCTAATTCAATCAGTCCTGCTGAGTTATGTCTATAGAAGAGCTGACAGATATCAGAAATCACTGGTAATATGGTTGAATAGAATGACTTCAAATAAATCTTTATTAATAAGAGTACTGGTTAGACATATTATACAATACCTTAGGGAAAAACAGATATGAAACAATAAGAGACAGAGGTATTTCAACCTTAAAATGAGATTGTGGCATTTATGGCATCTTACAAAGTTAAAACAAAGGCTGAGATAATTGATGCAAGATGGTTGTGTAGAAGGTGGTAAATTGCCTACACAGGTTAGATTTCAGTACTCTTCTGTGGAAATATGTTTTTGAATTTTAAAATGATTAATATAATAATTATTATTTGAATTAATATTTAATAAAATCTGTGTTAGGTCCTGGCTATGTTGGAAGTGAGTTCTTTTTAGTGTAGCACCTCAGTGAAAAATCATGTAAGTGATGTTTGAACTGTGTAAGGCATAGATAAGCAAAACCCTTCAATCATCAGGGGAAAGAAAAAAGTTACAACCTGGGAAATATATTTGCATTAGAGAATGGATATTCTGTCCTGTCTCTCTTGCATAAAACATCATCTGGAGCATGAATTTATTTTTATTGTTTCTCCACCCTAATTTTAGGATAAGATTTCTTAAGTGTTGATACTGAACTGTGAGAGAACATTGATTTAAATACAGAATGAACTAGAGAAAAATGCCTTAGACAATGCACAATTTTTAGCTAAGGAGAAGGGGATTTCCATGACCACGCAGGACTTCACCTTGACAGTGAAGTCCCTTGGCAAGATCTCGATCCACCTCATGGGAATTCATAGCTTAGTCACCTGAAAGAACAGACAGAGTATTTGATACATTTAGCCTTTTTTAGAAATGCAAAAGGTGCCGAGTTATATAAATCACGTTTCCTTTAGAGTCAAATTGGGAAGGAATTCCGTGGGAGACTGGAACCCTTTGGGAACCTGCCTTGAAATATGTAATGTGACCTTGCAACTCAGTTTGTCAGGAGAAAAAGCTGATAGAGAAATGTACTGGGGGACTCAAGAGTGCTTCCCAGGTACTGGGTCATGGCCCTTGTTCTTGATTTCACACTGGCATGAAAAGCAGATGAACTGCATCTGTCCCTCCTTGCTCAGCCTTCAGCAGTAGGAAATCCAGATGGCCTGGGCCACGGAAGAGGTGGATGCCTTTAACAGTTCCTTGGAAAGGAAGCTAGGGCTATGAGGCCTACCATGGAAGACACCTACCTTATTGTGCACACATGACACAGAAAGGGTTCATACTCCCAAATGGATGCTGAGAGATGGGGACATTAAAATGTCCCCACAGGCAGGTCTCTCCCTGTGTTCAGAAATTAGCTGAGGCATTTAAAAGGAGCATCATATCAAAGCAACTGGAGAGAAAATTATGTGAGAGAGCGTCTAGTTTCTTTATACTTTGACTGCTGTGAATTTTCTATTTGGGCAACCTTTTGTTAGCAGGATGTTATTTTGAAAATACAGCCTTCCTGGTTTGGAAATGAGATTTAATTATATTTTATCTGTATGGCGTATAAAAAGAAATCAAGATCAAGATAGTGAAACGGAATGTCTCCTTCCTGATTTTGTTTCAAAATGAAAACAGTATGAAACTCTCTCGTGACACAGTGGGAATATCGTAGGTGTTGAAAATCTCCATTTTCATCTATAAAATCTTTGATTAGTGTTCTTGTTACATCCACAGCTAGATTCATAATTTATGAGACATGAAAATATGGGTAATAATGTTGCTTATGGCTACATATTTCCTTGCCTTTTGCATTATTCTCACAATAAACTACAAAATGCTGACTCACTGTAGAATTATTCCCAACTAGAATTTTTCCTTTTTCCCTCAGGATGTTTGACACTTCAGAAGTGCTGACCTAGAAAGAGCACACTGTGAAAATAGTTTTGTGATAGACCCCCAAAAGAGAAACTGATAGATGAATAGCATTCAAAGCCTTTGGCTGAGGTAGGAGTATTTGCTGATGGTTGTACGGGAAAACTATTAGATTAAATTCAAGCTCAGGAAATTGGGAAATGCAACTGTGTTTCGTCATGGCTTTTGCAATTGTATTGTTTGGAAAAAAATAAAGCAGCTAATGATAGCCACATGAGATCAAACTAATTCTGGTGTGGCTTTCCCACGCCTGATGCATAATTCTACTGTTTTATTATTTTTTATTATAGATAGATGAGAACATTTCATTTCGTAATTGTTGCAGTTACTGAAATTATTGAATAAGAAATATGAAGAGAACATGATTTTTTTCAAAATATCGAGATCATATTTGAATAAATTGTGTAGATTTATTGCCAGGCTATTAGAGGAACCAAATAATTTTCAGGATATATGCACAGTTATATACGTTTTCATTCAAAGGTCTCCTGGTGCAAGAGATTATATGATCTATGTATAGGAGGATATCTTCCACTGCTCACTGAAATGTTATCACTCAGGTTAAAAGATTAATACATCCAAAATATAATACAAATACATTTATTTTCAGAGGATGAAAATTGAACAATTCAGATTCTCCTATGTAAAGGTTATAGGTTAGCAGAAATACATCTAAAATTATCTGGAATTTATTTTTACACTGACATTTAAGCACAGAACATTTTCTTGTATCCTTGAAATAATGTGCTTGACCTTCGTTTCGCACCACCCATGGCATTGACAAAATAAAACAGCAGGGATGATTAAAGGAAAAATTTGAAATATTACTTATATGTCAGCTAGGATTCTCTTTAAAGAATTAACTGTTTTGCCATCACTGGCAAAGTTATTAATGTTTCATTAAAATCTTCCCAGGCCATTGATTACAAGAAAGAATATTTAACTGTAGTGAGAATCAGTTGCAAACTTGACTTTAAATGGCTTTCCACTTTATTGCCTGGCAATCTCATGTACTCAGAGTGCTAACCATCTGCATAATCCCCTATGGCAAAATGGATAAAGCAAAAACAAAAGAAATGTGATCTTCAAGGGATGAATTATCACACAGCCAGTTACCAATTAAGGCGCAGTTACAAACATATTAGAGTCCAACAGGACTAAGTTTGACTGACAAAACAGTTTGACTTGTAAACACTGTGCTGCGGTTTAGCCCAAAAGCCTTTGCAGTTCACTAGTTCAAATTTATTTTTACACAAAATTGTATTTTATAAGTCTATAAGGACTTAACCTATAAATGTCTCCCTAGTATAAAGCCACGGAATTATCACTGGTTTAAATTAATGTTGTACATTGTTATCTGAAGGGAAACTGGTAGCCTTTAAATCAATTCTTGTTGATCTCTGCTATGTTGAATTCTTACTATCTGAAGTTGATTTAAATGCTTAATGAATATGACGAATGAATGCACGGTCACATTCTGAACAAAAAATGTTTTGGTCTAGTTCCTCCTGCTATGATTTATGAATCATTTGGACAGAAACAATGTAACTATAGGGAGACATAAGTACAGTTTCATGTTAGATCCTTTGGCAGAGAAATATTTCTCTACTCTCCCACCCCATTAAGTCTCTGCCCTTTACTACCCCTAGTTGTTCTTGGATGTGAACTAGTATACTGAACAATATCTTCGGTTATTTCAGTATCAGCTAAGTTCTTGTGACAAATTTTGATTTTATTTCAATTGTAAGATTGAGTATAAGGATACCATGTCAAAAGTCATGTTGTTTTTTAATGAGCATAAAGTTCCGGAATCCTGGAAGGGCTGACTACATTAATGGAAGATTTTATTACACAGGCTACAGAGGGTCCTGAAGAACTAAACAAAAAAGTTCAGTATTAAACAGCTTTTAGAGTACATTTGGAAAATTTTTCCATAATTTTAATATATTCAAGCACTTGGACAGCTGTAAACCAAAGACTTTGTTCTTGAGAGGAACAATTCTGTGACAAGCATGAACAAAGTCTAAATTTTGTTAATTACCTTTACTCAAAACACAAACCAGAACTTTTTTTTCACCGCTCTTTAGCCTAAAAGGGAAGTTGGAGGGGGGTGTGTGTGTGGAAACAGAGTCCCAAGTGTCACTGAAAATAAAGTTGCACTTGATAAATTTTATAGACATTTTAATAAATATATAGAAGAATATTAACAAGATTATAATGGAAACTTAAGTGTAATGGTTTATACTGACTGTTACCATAATATTCTGACACAGAATTACCTGGAACTGTTTGATTGTCCCTTTACATTTAGTAGAGCTTGACTTGTTGCAAGAAATACATCAAATATTTAAATCACTTTCATGCCAGTAATAAAGAAAAAAATGCAAAAAATAATTATTGATTTTTAGTATACCTGTATGTACATTTTTTTCCTTGTGCAGAAGTATGAGAAGTACTTAAACACTAATGCAAGCCTGAATGAGACTTTTTTGGGCAGTTTAACACAGTTGCAAAGGGCATATAGCTGTTTTAAATATCCCATATTGTTCTGTGAGCTTGAATTTAGAAAAAGTTCAGTCATTAAAATTTACTGATTAATCCTGCAGGTTGCATAAGTGATCCAGTCCATGGCATTTCTCATGTTCTTTTAATCTAAATGTCATGTGTAGAAAACAGTGACAGAACTGTATTTGTTGTGGTCTCTGTCAGTGGAGACAAATTTTCTTCAATATTTTAATATCTGCAGCGAAAAATGTTTGGTTTGGAAAAGTTAGCCAGTTACCGAAACAGAAATAAATTCTGACTAGCTGGAGAGTATAAAAGAGGCAAATTTTTAATCATAGCCATTGGAAAAGATCTGTGTTATTAAAAGGTGGCAATTATCTGCAACTGCAAAGTGTACTCTAGTGCTGTTCCCACTAGAAAATAATATGCTTCCCTGAAGGGGCATGTGCTGCCTCTTTCTCTAAACCATGATCCTCTCTCTACAGAATTTTATTTCCTTTATTTTGACCTTCAGACCAGGGGTGGTGATTTTTTTTTTTTTTTAAAGTCTGTGATTGGCTAATCTCAAAACAAATTTTCTAACAGAAAAGGAATTTATTGAACCACCAAGTCATGTCCTATAATAAAGGTGGGGATGAATATCACCTCTGTACAGATCACAAGTTTTAGAGGAGACATCAAACAAATTCTGAGCTCTAGTATTAGCCAAGTTTGTGTCATTCTAATGGCAAAGCTTCTTATTAAATGTTTTGCAAGGTTAAAGAATGTAAAACAGCAAAACCTGAGGTAATTCTTTTCAAGGTCACTTTCTAGCTGTTGGTATGTCAGAATTAAGGGGAATGCATGATATGTAGGAAAATGCTTGGGTTTTTTAGTCTTGAAATAGTCTGTTGTACCCGTTGTGTTCAACATAACATAGGGGTTTTTGTCAATTATTTATAATGTGCAGTGTTAAAATATATATACTTTATTAAAAAAATTATTATTAAGGCCTTATGGTTCTGCCTGAAGAACTGGAGAGCAGAGAGTACTCTGTCTTATTAGCTCTTTGCATACCGATTAAAAAGTGAGGAGACTGTACCAACCACATAGTCATGTGGCATCTTAATTCCTTTTCATATGAACAATCTTTGTTAATTAAGGATTTTATTTTTGTTTTTCAATATGGGCTAATCACACTCGCGTCCCTCGGGTGGAAAGAAAAGTTGTCAGCAGATGTCATTTTCCCTGGAAAATTCATAGCAACCCTAATCAGAGTACCAGGAATAGCACGTAGGGAAAAAGGAAGAGGCAGAAGAGCTTTTATAGGTGCAATATTACCTAGGGAAGCCTAATGACCAAGAAGAGGGAAATTACAAGAAATAAGAGTCGTATCCTTTCTTAGGAGAAGATAGGAGATGACTTGTACCCAAATACCTTTGGTCTTGAAAAAGAAGACTGGAGCTGACTGTGGAGAGTATGAGAAGGTGTAAGTAAATTCCATAATTTAAAGAGAACAGTTAAAAATTGGCTTCTCCTGCTCTCTTAAAGCCAGAGTATGTGGAAAGTTGTCTGACTGCTCTAGCTAGAGCCGAAAGTGAATTTTCTCAATGTCACCATAGATGTTATTTTCATGAAGCGTTCAAGTACCTGAAGCCATGCTGCCTTTCCAGTACCTGAAGGGAGCATATAAACAGGAGGGGAATTGAGTTTTTAAAAGGGTAGATAATGGCAGGACAAGGGGGAATGGACTAAAGCTAAAGGAGGGAAGGTTTAAATTAGATACTAGAGGGAAGTTTTTTAAAGAGAGAGTGGTAGGGTGCTGGAGTAGGCTGCCCAGAGAGGTGGTGGATGCCCTATCCCTGAAGGTGTTCAAGACCAGGTTGGATGGGGCCCTGGGCGACCCTGTGTGGATCGAGGCCTGGAGGTTGGTGGCCCTTCCGGTGGCAGGGGGATTGGAACTCTATGATCCTTGGGGTCCCTTCCAACCCAGACCATTATATGATTCTATGAAAGAAGTTCTGGAAAGATTGTATTTTGGACTGAGTTCATGTACTTAGCAGATGATAAAATATGTGCTGAGACCTATGCCATAAATGTTCAAGTTCTCAGCCCTGGGATATTATGACCAAGATGTTTTCTGAAAATTTTACAGAACTATACTTTTCATAATAGGCATTGCTAAAGATAATCAGTGGATTATCTGTAATTCCTGTAATTACCATTCTTATTCTCATTCTTTTTCATGTCTTGATCAAAGCCTCATTATACCTCATGCTAAACATCCATGGAATAGATAGTGCTTGCTTCAAGCAAGTGCTATAATGAAGCCTGGAAGCATGTAACAATTGTTATAATAAGCAATGGGTACATGCAGGGGAAGGCTCGGTAAGGTAACAGTAATAATATCCTTTCTTTTTGGTAGGGTGTTTCGGAGTTCATTTGAGATATCTGTGCTTCTGGTTATTTAATACTGAAGCAGCAGAGAGAACTAGCAGTGCAGAAAGTATTGCCAAGGTAATTAGAATCCAGCAGCGAGTGATTCTTCTTGAAGGAAGGCTTATCAGGAAATATCAGCATTGTAGGAACGAAGAGAGCTACATGAAGAAACAAAACGTACAGATAGCAATTTCTGACTTTGGGAGTTGAAGTCATTGCTAATAGTAGTGGCATCATTTAATCATATAGTTTGCCACCACATTAAGTTTCTCTAAAAGAATTTTAATATTTGCCTAAAATAAACTTTCTAACTAACCAGGTTTAAAATAAACGGCTTGACTTTTGTTTATTATATTTGTAATATATGCATTTTAATATGTACTAAATAAACTTTAAAATATTTTATTAGTTATCAAGTATTTCTTTGCTGCTTTGAATGTGCTACACTATTAAATCCGGATTTGTGCTACAATGTATGTATTTCTGAAATTCTGTTCTGTCATATAAATCACAGTGAAATAAAAACTGTTGATGAAAATAGTATTTCCATCTAGTCATTTGCTGGATGTTTGCAAGGCACCACAAAAGTGAAAATGAGAACTTAGTGATATGCTGGAGAGTTCACATTTTTCAGAATTTTTATGTTGTATTTTCCATAAGATTAGGTAAATATAATGGAATAAGTTTGTTTTGTCTTTGTCTTAATTTTTTCCAATCAACCTGTAAAAATTATGAATATTTCTTGATATGTATCAAGTGAACAGGGATTGGGTCACTTTTGTTGGTTATGGACATCTCACAAGCTAGCAATCTAGTAAAAGATTTACATATATCTAGTTTATCAGGTTACTGACTACAGCATGTTTGTTTATTGTTTGTTTGATTGTTTTTTCTCTCTGCTAGTGAGTCTAAAAAAATGCAATTCAAATTCTGTAGAGAAATACTCCCTCAATAGGGAATGGTGGGAAATTACTTTTAAGTGTGTGAATATAATTTGATTTGTATAAATTTTCCTGTAATGTCTTCAACCTCTTCTTGGAGTTAATTGGTGCTGTATTTCAAACTTTAGCACTAAGTTGAAGAGGCATGAGAAACACGGTCTTGTTTCACTGAAATGGTGTATCATGGTTGGCACCTGCACACAAACAGGAACTGAAAGGCTGCTTTCTAAGATTTAAGATAGCATAATGGACTGTTAGACTACTGTTGGGCTTAACTTTAATGGCAAAAATCCATTCAATAACTGATATACTCACACTGCAAGAAATGATGGTTTGAAAGGAGTGAAATACAGCGATTCCACCTTTAATGTTTTGGCTTCAGATTTTAAGACTTGTATTGTTTTTCTTCACTTGTCCTAATTAAAGTTTTCTGGGGACTTTGCAGCTCAGTAATATAGAATTTTACTTGCTGTGTCACAAGCTTAATAACTAAGGAGTGAGCTTTGGGTGTTTAACAAGCTTTCTCTACGTACATTTGTAGTCTTGTTTTATTTTTAGTTTGGATGTTTATAACTAGAGTCCATCTGGAATTTTGTTTGAAGTTTAAATCAATTCCAGAAAAGTCACATCTTTTGTCGGCTATTTAAATATCTGCTTCTGCTTTATCACTAAGTTTTTCTATGCATGACTGAATTCTGCTGTAATAAAATTTTCATGGTGCGTTATATGAGGAAGTAAAACAAGGAAGTTATTTCTATCTGGAGGTTATAGCCATAATCACTGTGCAGCTTTACCAGTTCCTGTGGCTCTCCAGAGTGTTGTGTATGATTCTCATTGACTACACCTATACTATTTGATAGGTATAACCAAGTATAGTTTCAGATTTGCTGTGTCATGAAGCTGGATGATTTCTTTTAGCATATAGGAAGGTTGATGTGGAGCAGAGGTTGGGAACTGAGATAACATCCGTTGATGAAAAATAATTATCTAGAAAATATGTATCTTAGAACCTTCTCAGTACCCTCAAGTATGGTATTTCTTTCAGTATCAAATAGGGTGTATTTTTTTTTCAGACTCTGCTTCTTCTTTGTTTTCCTGTCTTCCACAGCTTTTCATTTCTTTGGTGAGTCAATTGAGTGAGTTACATTTCCCTTTCTGATCTGGAAAAATAGAGTTTGTATCTCTCTGAAACTGTGGCTCTGCATCAGTATTTGGGGTATTTTTACCAAATCGATTTTGACGTACAGTCAGATCTGCTACTCATTTTACCAGTCTTATATAAAAAGTTGATTAATTATTCTTTTCTACTTGCATTAAATTATATGTTAATCAGTTTTGCTATGAAATGAAATGCATTTACCTATTAGTTTACTTGAACTTTTCCAAACCTCCCTAATGTGCAAAATTGGTGCACAAAAAATACTGATTTTAAATGACATTTGTTCAAACCTTTAAGATATCTGGAATATTTCCTTAGAGCAAAAGTCAAAAGGCATTTATTACTATTTCTGATTTCATAGCTTCCTGAATCTGAATGTAATTATTAGGGATTAAATTATGATTGTCAGGTTAGAAAGAACAACTGGGCAGGAAAAAAGGACACTAACATCTAATATGGAACTATTTTGTGAATGCAGGAAATACATCATGTATCTAATTTAATTGATTCAATACTTACATTAACTCTTCTCAATTTGAAATTGTTCAGGAATAACTTGGTCAATAAATTATCCACTTTTACCTGTTTGAAGGAGCCCTATGTTGGGTACCCTACTGTCCTGACAACTTGGGCATATTCCTGATAATGCCTTTGTAAATAGCGAATATTAGTAAATCTGATAAACAAGAATATTGTAAATATTCCTGGAATTAATATCTTGGGAATACTCAGATGAAGAAAATTTTTCTTTCATTTATATTTTGACAGACCCAAGCTCTTACTAGCTTCCAGCAGTTTTAACAGAGACTTCAGTCTTTTTAAGTCCTCAATAGCTTAGCAACTGCTGGCATTTGTAGGTCTGTTTTTTTCCAAATCTTCTCTTATTCAAGTTCCTTTAGGCCCTAATAATAAAGTTAATGATAGAAAGTTTGGCCCTGAGACTTGTAGCTTTATGGATGTGTGTGGGTTTTTAGTCTCTGGAGCTTTTGCAAGAAAGAAATGTGATGTTCTGGTTCTGGACAATGGGTAAATGTCTAAGAAATGTGCTCTCCATCCTCTTATATCTCCCTTGTTCTGCTCTTTACCATTCTTGATTGACAGTTTCTTTCATCTTCTCTTTCCAAACTTTTTGCACTTCATTCCTCCCAGGCAGTCTTCATGCTCGTTATCCCTCATTTACCTGAGCTGCAGTCATCCATGTAGTTATTGCAAAACTACTCAGTTGCTCTTTGACTCCTTGGGTTGCTGAACTGACCAGGGAGCTGAGTATTGTCTATTTCTTTCAGTTCCCATTTTGTTGCTATGGTTTGGTCAAGTAACTCACACGTTAGTTATTCTGAGTCATTGGCCAGACACAGCCATTCAGACACTCACTCTGTGAGTGAGCATGAACAAGTTCAATGGCTGTGTCTGGCCAATGAACCTCTAAAGCAGTGGCCAAGCTGTGGTGCTGTGCAGCCTTGGGGAAACGTGTTCCCTGCCTTTGCTCAAGTCTTGCATTGTTCAGTCACTGTGTGGTTGGATATGGTTCTCAGCATACCAAAGCCTAATTCTGATTAATTTATTTATTTTTAAATGTGAAAGTAGGGCAGAAGCCTGTAAGGGCATGGCCTGCCCTAACTGTATAGCTGCCCATGCTGGGGATGGCTTTAAGTAACAGTGTAGCATATAACCTTACATCACCTCTCAGACTGCCAAAAGATATAGTTGGCACATCTAGAATCCTGCCTACTTACTGCATTACTTTTTACATGTATATGACATTGTGGGCAGATCCAGAAACATGAAGTGATGTACTTGCCCAAGCACAGGGATCAAATCCCAAGAGAGTGTGAGCTTGCACTGTAAATTATGGTATTCATATCGCCACTATTCTTAGGAGTGTCAAAGTGGGTGGCATTATCACAATTAATTGTGTTCTGAAAATAAATCTTGGATTATATTTAATTATAAAGTGTACCATCTTACCTAGAGGAAACTAGTGTTGTATTAAACTAACAGGAATTAAATTGCTCCATTGAAACTGTAATTTAAAGAGTTCATTTTGGAAATAATGAGCTAATTAGCTAGGAATGGTGCACAAAAGGCATGGAATTTGTCCAAAACATGTTAAAAATAATTGAACCATCTGTAAAAAATGAGTTTTGCTATGATTGCATGTGCAAAATATTTTTTATTAAAATTACTTCATAAAGCAATCTATTGGATTTCATGTACTTTTATGGTATATCTGTTCTAAAAATAACAGTTGATATTTATTAATACTGTACTATGATCCTTACTCAAAAAACCACACAACCCAACCTTTTTTTCCTAAAATTTTCCATTGTATTTGTAACTGGATCCAGATTCAAGAAAGCTTTCTGAAAATATCCCCTAAATCAATTTGTTTATTTTTCCCTTTATGAATCCCAGCTGCAAACCTGTTTCAGATAAGAAGTTACTATAGTAACATCATGTTCATCTGGTTTTCCTTTAATACCCTGCTGAAAATCTTGAGTTTATAACATTTTGGGACTTCTGTTGGAAGTCATCTCATGATGACCGTCAGCTAGTTCTTGAGGTCCTCATATCTGACAGGGAGCAGCAAGGGTCGACTGCTCACAAAGGGTGGGGGGAGCCAAGCAGGACAAAGGTGCCAGGAGCTGTGCAAACAGGGCTGGACTGAAATGGGCCCTCCAAGGCACGGGGAAGGCCTCAGGGCAGTTGGACAGGGCCCATAAGTGCTGGTGGTGCCCTCATGGACCTGAAGGCATCCCTATACAATACCTTACTTATTAGCATACTTTTATTATTAAAAGGTTTATGTAACTGTACGACTATTCTCAGCGTTGATTTTGCTATCTACAGTACAATTTGTGAAATGTCATCACAAATCATTTACTACCTCTTTTCTGAAGACCATATTAACATAGCAGTGCAGAAATGGAAAGTTCAAGTATTCTCTTAATGAGAAAGTGTATATATAGAGAGCTTACTATGCTTCATATAATGCTTTTTTTTTAAGAAACTGTTAATGAATTAGTAACATCCAAGACATTTCTGTGTCAATGGGCCATGCATCAGATATAAAGGATTATACTTCAGTACAGAATTTAAATCAGGAGAAATTATATTTGGGGTGAGAAGTTCTTACTCTGATACATGTGATTCATTAAGGACTGGGGAAAACAACTGTAAGTTACTTTCCCTAAATCTTTTTTTTTTTTTTTGCCTCAGATGTTTTCATTTAAAAGATTCAGCTTAACAAAAACCAAAACACGGGGAAAATGTTCCCTTATAAGACAACTGAGATCAGAAATAATTTCCAGAAAACAAAACTGACAATCTGACTATCTGAAATAGCTTCTTTTTGTTGGTTTTTTTTTTTTGCGTATATGCAGAGCAAGCTTTATTAGTCCTGTAAATCGGCAGCATTGCTGTAGGAAAGAAATTTTGCACTAATTGTCATTGGTGTGTGTGAAGGATACGTAGGAAATTTTCATATGAACAGCATGACTTGTTCCACTTAAGATTTTTCACTGGCTTTGTAGTATACATCAAACTGTTCCTATAAATGCTTAGCAAACATGGGTAATCTCAGAGTAAATTTATGTAGCACACTAACTGCTATGCTTAACTCATCACATATTCCTGTAAGTTAGAATTATAAGCAGTAGGAAAGAAGCCATGGTTCTATGTATGCTATGCAAAATGAAGAAACAGGAGGGCAAGAATTGAATTTTCATGACAAAAAGGAGGAGGAAAAGTCAACTTTCTGGTTAAAAATTGTTGCTTTTTATTGGGGAAGAATTTGTAATACAGATTTCAGATTCTACTATTGGATTTTAGGAACTACTTTGCTCCAAGATCGAATAATACTGATAATCCAGAAGTGGTGTAAGTTTCCTCTATCTCAGGAAACTCCCTGTCCAAGTGTCCTGTACTGCAAGTTCGGACAGCAAGAACAGCCTCTGAACTCAGGGGACTGGAGCTGCAAGTATGGCACAGCCTTTTTTGGGGGTAGAAAATTTTGGGTAGGCGAGAGAGACCTGCCTTTTTATTTCTTTTACTTATACATACATTGAAATTAACTCAGTGTCAAGAAATAATATTAGGTGATAAAGAGATTATTCAATGATGTTCCTTGGAGTTGCTCATAATAACTTTTACACTGCATGGATATAATTATATTATAAATATGGAACATGTCCTTGATATTCATAAAACCAAGCTACAGAAAAACATGGAACTCATATCATAGTGCTACATTGCTTTATTACATGTAAGGGAATATAGTCATTATGCTCACCTCTAAATGGATGATCTGTATGTAGCTCTGTAGCGTCAGCAACAGATCTTTCTTTGCCCCTTTTTTCATGTGTAGTTTTTTGTCAGGTATAACCTAAAGACTTTCTTTAGGTAAATGCACACAAAAAATTACTAATGTATCAATCTGGTTCTTTATTTTATACTATATCAGATGTTGGGTGTCATCAGCCTACATAATTATATCAAGAAAGTAGCTATGCGGGTTCATCAGCTTGTCTGGCTTGAGAACAAACCTTCTAAACAGTATTTGGAGAGCTTAATTGTCCCTATTTTTTCTATTCTTTGTTTTTATATATTCATCAAAATATTTTATGTTTTTTAATTTCCAATTTCTAGGAAACCACTGTGATGCCATGCTTCTAACTACCTGCTGACACCTGAATGTAAAATATTTTGTGTATTACCAAGTTTGTTAAATTGCAAGCTGAAGTTCACATCAAAAGAATAACAGACATGGTTTCCTAGAGAGAAAACTATCCAACATGTTAATTCTTATCAATAAGACTGACATATTAATGTCGACTTATACTTGTGATGCAGATCTATAATCCACTTACTTCAGCTGAGCTGCTAACTCATTTAGGCAGACTACCTTTAAATACCTCAAACCTCTGTTTAGACACTTCCTGTGGAAAACAGGTGCAGGTAGACATAATGCTGGGTTGCTTAAATGGCTAGAAGCTTTGCCACTGGGGTTTTCTTGATCCAGAATTTAAGCTTGTGGCTCCATATTTGACATTCAGGAACTAAGGAATATAGATTTAAGTCCTGAAATTCTTCATCCCTCTTTTTATCTTTTAAATGAGAGAAGGAAAGGAGAAGAAAGAACGCTTGGCTCACCTAATCTTTCATTATCCCATACTTGAGAATTTGATACAAATGGTCTCCATTTACAATAAGAGCCTGAGCACAAGAAACCTGAGAGGCAGATTTCAGTCTGTGAATCTTGTTAAATATTTTCCTAAGGTGAAAGGAAAGAAACCTCCAGATCAGGCTTTGAACAGACTATGAAGTGTAAGTTACCAAACACTTCGAGCAGGCAAAAATAGGCATGACAATACCCTCCCTTGCTAAGGGTGAGATTATTCTAAGAAGACTCTTCTCCAAATACAGACTGAGCAAAAGTGAAATAGGCTCCTTAAAAATATACTTTGGCCATACAGCTGTCTATCAGGATGACCTCTTTCCCAAAGCAGCAGTTGCCCAGACTAATGATCTTCAAAGGACTGTAAGGAAAGTGGAAATCAAATCAAGTGTTGAGAAAAAGGTCCTTAGCAGCTGCTTTTGTTGCCAGAAGCTCCCTTGATTGCATCACATGTTTAGCTCAAACCAGTCACAATAAACACAGTGTCTCACTGATAATTACAGCTTTATATCTAGAATGATGGACAAGCCAAAAAGTGACTCTCATCTGCCAGATTCTGTGATGCAGAGCTAATTGGCAGGATGTTAGAGAGGTCACAACACTGTCCAGTGGGAGATAAAGCACACCTGAACTCTTAGAAATTAGCTCAGAATTATTTCAGACTTCCCAGGGAACTGAGTATCTTTTGAAGTTAATAATCACAGTCTAAACAACTGGGAGAGTGTTTCTTGCAGAGGAAAGCCCTGGATCCACAGGAAAGGACTGTAAGGGATAGAAAATTTAAGTGCAAACTTAATGCATCATTCAGGTAAAAATAATCTACTTATATCGCTCTCTAATTCCTTTCCTTCTCTTCTTAAAAAGCTTTTTCAAAACCAGAAAGAACCAACATGTTAAGTAACACACACAAAGTCCATAAAACTTAATATGCTTGATCCAGGAATGACCAGTAGTGGGCACTCAGGGAAATATCTAAAAATATGATGAGTATATACTGATTTTAAGAAAATATTCCCTTAGTCATTCCTACCTAAGGCACTTCCCTAGCTGTTTCTTTCAGATGTCTCACTGGTATTGGATAAACTTAACCTAACCATAAATAAGTGCTAACAAACTGCCAGAAGCATTAATGTATCCATGGTGTCACTGAAAGCTTCAGTGGAAGAAGAGCAGCATGGTAGCAGGTGATTCCAGGGAGGAAAGTACCTCTCTTCTGCAGCATTGCCACTGCCCTAATTTTTCCTCCCCTCATGTGCTCACTCCCTTCAATGAGAACATTATCAGTAAGTCCTTCCCTGGGAAGAGTGGATGTGGCTCCTCATTCTTCAGGCAGCAACATTCAATGCTGTCTTCATTCTGAGATTCCTTAAGCTGGCTTTGGAAAGAGGATATGTATACACATATATGTGTAGACATTCCTCAAAAGCTTAAACCTGGTAGGATATCGATAGCAATGTAGTCATCCTGCAAACTGACTCCAAAAATGTTAAGACTGCAGCTAACATTGTATAGTGTTTGTCTTCGTGCTACATCAGTTTGATTAGTAATAGTACCTGTCAGGTACTATTGGCAGAGGGTCTGGGTTGTCTATCACATGAACTCACCTTCTAGTGCTCTCACGATTTGCTTTTTGAAAATAACAATACCTTTTTCTTCAAAGAAATACATGTCTGTTTTGAAGGTTTTAGTAAACTCAATCCAAATGTTTATAGATTGTACAGATTAATAATGTAGTATATATTTGGTTAGGTAGTTAGAAAGGGGTATGTTAGCAATATATGGAGAGGGCTAACAAAACAGGTTTGTGTTAATGCTTTTTGAATTTGTAACTTTGCAATATTCCCAGGAAAGCCCAATTTATATAAATTAACTTCCACTCTGATTTCTAAACCAAGGATTCTATACACAGAGGTTTTAATCTTAAAATAATATTCTTGCTGCATTTATTTTTTAATAAAATTTGACTTATAAAATACTTTATTAAAAGGGCATGTTATTTTACACACCTCCCCTTTCAGCATGCTTGTTATATTTAGTTCTAACTTAATTCTTCCTCAATTTTTTTGTTCTCTCATCTATTGTCTTATACATGTTTCCCAGGATAGCCCACTGGTCTTCCAGTCTGACAGAAATGTAACAGTGAATGCAAGAAATCACATGGGACAGTTAACTGGACAACTGACTGTAGGTGAGTGTTCTTTATTGACTGTTATGCATATCAGTTTAGCTTTATGAATAGGTTTCATTAGTTAACATTGAAGGTAAAATTTTGCTGAATAGTCAGAAAAAAAATCTCAGCACCATACTTAAAGAAAAAACAGTTCATACGATGGATCTTAAGAGCATGATTTGACATTAGCTGAAGGCAGAGAAAGTAGAAATACCTCAAAATAGCTAAAATAGCTTAATGGAAAATTATTATTTCTGAGATGGCTGTAACAAAACTAGCTAAAAAAAAAACATCGGCAAAACATCTTTCAACAACAATGTCAACAGGAAAATTAACCATCATTTTCTTACAAAGTTTTGTCAGTCTCCCATTAATTCAATGGGAATTGGTTTGTTCCCATTACCCTTGCAATGTATTTGTACCAGTATATATTGAAAACAGTTGGAATAACAAAATGTGGAATAACAGAATGTAAAATACAGAACAAAACAAAAATCCAAATGCTTTCCTAGTCACCAGAAAATTTAAATGGAATGTGATCATGCTGTGAGTCACTCATTAAAATGGTGCCTGATATTTTGCAAAGTATAAAATACAGCGAATCAAAGTTCCAAATGAAATGGAAATACTATATCATCAACATATCTGTTCCACTTCTTATGTATTTTTCCCTGCTTTTGTTAATTTTACCTTGCAATACTTTTTTTTTTTTTAGCACAAATCATACTTGTGTTAGTAAATATGAAGTTCTATTTTATATATTTTCAGTACTGGAACGGTACTGAAGGTACTTACTGCTTTTTAAGAATACTAGTCAAAAGAATTCCGTACAAAATAATGTTATGGAATTTTTAGAATACAAGATATATTGACTGGGAATGGGATGCCTATGTATATATAACATCTAACGTATATATAATTTTGAGGAGCCACCGATTAGACTACACAACTTCTCATTTTTTTCAATTTAGGTCTGGATTAAATTATGCTTCATCCACTCTTTTTCCTCATGTTCTGAGGATATGCCCACAAATAGTTTTAAATTAAAGTCTAGTGATAATCCACACTAAGCTTTCATACTGGCTGGAGAGAGCGGCTTCAAGTTGTAAAACATCTTTGGCAAATGCACACAGAGTGACACACCATCTGCACTGATTTCCCTGAATAACCACATCAAATGAGTGTGCAAAGGTAACCAGACTTGCTAGCAGGTACATGTGAGGAAAATTAAGCTAACACCTGTTCTAGCCATATCCAGCCTGGTGTGTTTATGGAGCGCGGCTCTGTTTCATCTAGTAGCTGTATTATTAAAACCTTCCGCTTCAGCTGGTGATTGCTAAAAGGCATGGCAAACATTCGCATTGACTGAAATAGATAGGATGTGCTGATGGCTGACACCATTCCTGCGAAGTGAATCCAGCGCTGGAAAAGGTATGTGAGTGTATCGAGACTGGCCTACTTAGAGGCATCACACGAGAAGCTAATATTGTAAAAATGTCAAGGCCTGAAGGAAACACGTGTTCTTATGTTGCATTCATTAGAGGGAACACCTGTAAGCTTCTTGGTGTGCAGCTGGTGCAGTGTCTGGAGAGTGGAAGTTTGCTAAATTGCAATATTGTATTTACATTACATATTCTTTACCTTGCTCTTCTTTTTCATAGTAGCTGTAAGGCCTGTATTCTTTTCTGTATTCATAGAAAGATCTGCTGCTTTATTTTAGAGGTGTCTCATACAGTATCGAATACATATTAATATGTTCCTGATTTTCTTACTTATTATTTAGTATTTCTTACTTAGTATAGGTACTCACAGCTGCCAGTACAATGGGTAAAAGCCTGAACATTCTACTGCTGGAAATCAAAGAAATTGACAGGCACCTAAAAGTCAAACATGTATTATTCCTGCTTCCCTTCCAAAACTTTTTGTTGTGTAAGTTAGAGCAGATAAAGACAAATTCTTGATTTTTTTGTGTAGTTAAAAACGTAGAAACTTCTGCTGAGAGAAGGGAGGGGGACTTTCCTATGCGAGCTTTGCTGATATCAGAAAATGTTTTTTCCTGTTCACTGTAAATAGACTCTGGAGAGTCCCTGCCTTCTTCAGAAATACTCATTGTCCCTTCACTACTGCTGGGTGCTGAAGCAGCTGTACGTGTGGCTGTCCAGTGAAAGGGATAAAAATAAACAGTGGAGGAAGCATTGAGGAGAAATATTTTTAAACTGCAGAGAGAGTATATTATTATCGCTTGCGGGGAGGGGGGTTGGGGGAATCTAGTTAACAACTTTGAAAGGTTATTATAGTGTAATTTCTTATGAAAGTCGACTAATAATAATAATAAAAAAGACTACACCTTTATACGTATGGCAGGAGCATTCTGAAAAAAAAGAATTCCCGTGCATTCAAGTGGATGATAATGCCCTTTATAATATGCTATCATCGGCCTTTTAACCATATTTCCTGGGACATAAATGATGTTACAGGGGAATAACTAGGATGGTCTCTTGCTTTTGAGGTTCAGATTGCTGTCATTGATCATGTCAAATTTTAGGACAATTAAAAATTGAAAGTCTGTTATATTTGCAATCGTGCCATGCAAGACTAAGACAGCCTTAAAAGCATCTAATGAAAGCTCTTAATGAGGATAGATCGGTGTAAATAAGTGTGGGCGGGTCTGGGAGGAAGAAGCCTATATGGTCACCCAGGGAGAGGGAAAAACTCAGGTGAAAGCCTTGATAAAGTACTCAGTCCTGTGAGTGACTATGGAAGACAAAATATTTCTGTTAAGTGCATCATTAAGACATCTTGGAGCACATCCTAATCTAGAAAGAGGGAAAGAAAAGTGTATTTTAAAAGAAAATAATAAGATATCTAAGTATACTGGATGATTCAGTGATTAAATGGTGTAAAGCCAAGTCATGACTCCCGGTCTTATAAAGGTGCATTCGTTATTAGAGTACAATGAATTTCTACTGACAGTGAAAACTGGAAGCAAAGTCACTGACATAACAATGCATTCTGTTGGGATCTATACCAACTGAGCTAGAGATGTTTTGTGCTTCTGTCTGTTTGTGACATATGGTCAGGAAACTGCAAAGTTTTTATCTGGATCTCCAAAACAATTCTGTGGCCTTCCAGCTTTAGACATGCCATTTAAAATGAACAGTGCAGAGACATAAAGGATATCTGCAGAAAAAAGATATAAAGATTATTCATTGATTTTTGTATCTAATCTAGATAATCATATCTGTCCTCTCTTAACCCTTACTTATCAATACCCTTTGCATTATGCATTCTGAATTACTTTGACACGACTTTTTCATGTTTAGTCAATGTTTAAAGCTATACGTAAAAATATCTACTTATTTTCTGCTGATCTTACAAACACAACATTTCCTCACCTCAAGCCAGAAGTCTGTTGTCTCAAAGCCATATGCACAGATCATATATATATGTCTGCCTGTTTTTATGGTAGACATTAGGCTGACCAGTACTAAAGGGATCGAACTAATATGGCTGAAAGGAGACATTTGAAGCTCACACGTGTACTTACCATAATAAAATCTTTAAGTTTGATTGTTACTTTGCCAACTTTCTCTTGTGTGTGTGTGTGTGTGTGTGTGTGTGTGTGTCTGGTTTTTTTCTTTCTCCTTTTGCTGCAATAATTGTTTCTGACAGATATTTCTGCTATTGTTTGACCCTTTTCAACTCAAAATGATCCCTGGGGATATCCAAGACCTTTTCAGAATATGACATACGGATAAACGTGTGCTTCTTCTAACAAAAACTTTGGGCTCTTTATGATAGAATCATAACTTCCATAGAGGTCCAGGGCTGCACAAGCTTTAGAGAGCTCCTGACCCTTTCACTCTACTCACTTAGCTCTCTACTGCCACGTGAATTAAGAAAAATAATTTGAATTCTAATGCAAGTTATATCACACTTTTGCAATTACTTTCTAAAAATAACAGGCAGATGTATAATTTTCAATTACAGTACTGGAAAAGGCTGATAACATTACAAAAAGATATAGCTATTCAAATTTGATGACACTTTCCATCCATTTACTACAAAATATGTTTTCCAGATTTTTTTTTTCTTAAATTGTGCTTTTTTTTTACTTACTGTGTTCCACCAAGAGCACATGGGCTATTGTGCAGAAATTACTGAAATTTAGAAACTATGCATATGTAACCTTGTGGGAGGGGAAATATCCCCTTCATCATTCTTAACTGTAGCAGGTACGCCAATCTCCAGTGCCTGTATCTACTGATAAATTGCCAGATAAACACATCTTTCTACCTCTTCACTTCTGAGGTGATTAAGGTAACTCATTGCCTAAATGTTGCTTATGATGTTCCCCTTGTGAATACCTCAATCCATTCTGTTGTAGTTTGGTCTAGACATCAAAGATCTGAAGCAAGAGACAGCATTTCAAGCATTCTTGCTTTTAGAATTGTGATGGAACTTGTAATAATATGTGTGCATGTGTGGCTTTCAGTCTATTGTCCAACATTTACTTATTTAAGATTATTATGACCTTGAACTAAGTGTTTATTAAAACAATGGAAGTAAAAACATGCTTAAGTAACAATGGATGAGAAATGTTTCCATATTTTTTAATCTTCTTTGCATGCATAGTAGCCTCAAATATGAGATCTTTTCTCCTAAGCATTGCAGGAAGAAGGTAGTTTCAGCGTGATCATACACATATACCATTTCCTCACAGCAGGAAAAAGGAACAAAAGGGCTCAGGTCCTCTCTTTCTTACCTCTATAGTCTATAGTATGGTGCTGGGAATGAAGGGGTGATGTTGTTTTACACTCCCTTGTTACCTGCTTCTACATTTCAACTGGCCAAATATGGAACAGAACTTAATTGTCAGCAACATGAAAACAAAGCCTTTCTCCTCTTCCTTAAAGGGAGGGAGGTGTGCCTACCTGTAGTCCTAAACTACAGTGACATTTCAAAAATCTAAAATCTATTTGACATTCTGCTAGCCTAATTTTCCATGTGCAAGCAATTGCTCTTATAATCACTGTGGTGCGGTAGGATTATGAATATTGTTAAGATGTTGCAAAAACAAAGTCAGAAAAAAGAATTATCCATTTCTCAGCATTCTCTGAATTTTTATTCCTTAACCTAAGTACAAACTGAAAAAAACCCCAATTTTGGTCTTTAAACCCACTTTAATGTGTGGAAATCAGAAATGCAGGCAATTAACTTCTACCTTATCTAGATTAGTTAGTAGTCCAGCTTTTACAGTGATATATAAATAGGAGTATTTAATATTGAATTTCAGACTGAATATGTAATAACTTAAAATCTTCTTTATTATCATTAATCAGGCTCTTGTCATGTTAGCAAAAGTTTTTAACTTATACTTAATGCACTCCTTCTTCCTTTTCTAATTAAAATATCCAACTATTCTGTAAATGCTGTGCTAAATTACTGACATCACATTTTTTTCAGATGTTTTTGCACCTTAAATGGAACCTTCTATTGAAAATTATCTTCCCCCTTGTTCTAAGTTACTTGTTGATTCAGAGAATATTTAGAATATTTAATTTACACTGCAAAATATTACACGCTTTGAATATACAAATGTTCGTTATATAGTATAGTGTTTCTTACCTAAGTTTTATAGCCAGCTAAACACTCTTTCCAAGTACAGGAATGCAAACAGTTTATCAGGAGTTGAAAAAACAGCTCATCTGCTATTCTGTGGTATAAATCCATTGTCAGACCTTTTAAACACAGATAAATGTGAGATAACTTGCCCTTTCCAGGTACAGGTTAGCTACCTTGTACTGAACTACAGATTAAAGCACCTCTTTCAGCTTCAGGAATTACTGCAGAAGGTACAACGGAGTGATGCCTGAGAAGCCATATGGCTTTACGTCTCCTCCTGGCAAAGTGTGCGAGGTGAGCCAAGAGGCAGTCAGAAAGTGGTGAGCCATGTTGCTTATAACGGTTGAAATGTCCAGCTGGAATCTGAGTCTCATCCCTTCTCATAATTTATAGTGCAGTGTGACGTCTCGGTCTCTGTCTGTCTAATCCCTGGAAAAGTCTTTTTACAAACCATCTGCGCTGTAACAGGTTTTGCAATATGAGGTCACATAAAATATATTCAGATATATTCCTAATGACTTTGGCTAAGCTATCATGAAAATCTACTCTCATTAATTTATTATCTTGAAGTGCAGTATTAGGAAAATGTGAAAATCTAAAAACTGGTCAAAACTTCAACCTCTTTGCCAGCACTTTCATGGACCTGCCAAAGTAGATTTTTAAAAATTTACATGTTTTTTATTTGAAATTCATCCATATTTCTCCTGCAATTCTCTGTTTAAATCATCTTCCAATGATAGAAAGCCTCTTGACTTGTTTGTTTAGATTCAGCATCAAGAGACAGTAGTAGTTAATGGACTAGTTAAAAACAGTTGCAAACAACTCTCTTTGTTTTTACTTCTATTTCAATAGCAAATTAGTTGTACTACTCTGTGCTAATCTGCATATATATATTTGACATTCAGCGGTGGTGAACTTAGTCTCTTATGACTAGGCCTTTTATTAACTGAACTGAAAACCAGTATTTTTTTAATACTTCCATTGCACAATTAACTGATAAAACTATTAAAGATGATACTTGGTATCATTAACAACTTACAATCCATTTTGTGCTCAGGTAACAAGATCTCTTTGACAGAGAGAGGTACTTTACGCAGTACTTCAGAGTGCATTTAATCATTTAGGTACATTTTCAATTTTCAAGCAATATCTTTCATATCATCAGGATATTCTTGTTATATGTTATGTACAGACATAACACTATGTCGCTATTTAACATTTGAAAAACCCTATGTGTAAAATATACCTTACAACTCTCTTATGAATTGCCATATGAAAGCTGTGCTATAAAAATAAAGAGTAGTTAGCTATTTCTTTGGTGATTTATTAGAACCCAGTGGTAATGCTTTCTCATAGATATGGCATCATTTAACCTGAAAACTCCTTTTTGAAAAACAGGAGCATATCGTGTCAGTTGGTATGTCAGGAATTAAAAATTCCCCCCTGAATAAATGGAAATGCAAGCAGCAATTGGAAAATAATTAAAGTCTGTGCAATCTCTGTGTTGTTATTTCAGTGTTGCAGTGCTTGTGTGTTGTTGGTTCTAAACAACTGTAGCAAAGACAGTCGAAGCTATGGTTATATGATCTCTTGCTTTAAGTTTTACCTCATTAGTGTGTTCTACATAATCTTCTTTGAATCTTAAAAATAATCACGTGTTGTTAAATTATTTAAACACTGCATCAGTATTTCCAGATCTGGGGTCTTGAGAGCTCTTCCTCTGCATCCAGTGTGTTGGGGTTTTTTTCTGCCTTCTTTACACTTTAAAAGTTTTTGACATTTGAGTTTTGATCCATCTTTTCTTCTTTTCTCTCAGTCTGAGCTCAGGAAGACTATTTCTACCTAGAATACAAGGTACGGCTTGTGCTAGTTCGTATCTGAAGTCATATTGATCTAATGCGGAGAGCACTTTTTGCTGTCTGTAACTGACAGACAAAAAGAAAAATATACTCTGTACTTTCATAACTAGTCTGATACTTTATACTAGATAAAATTCATGTAGGTTATTTAATCTCTTTTTTTCTAAGTTTATTCATCACCTGTGTTTGGAAGGAAATTTGAAGTCCAGTACCTGTTTTTCAATGTGTTTATTCTTTCCATAATCCAGAGTGCATTTAGAAAGGACAAGCTCATAAAGGAAAAGTTACCTTTCCAAAGTCAGAATATATATTCTTAAGTTTGGACTTTTGAAATCCTCCAAGGTATATACAGCTACTGGGCAGTGTGATTTATTTTTTTCTTCTGCAACTGATCAAATTTTCTTGCATATATTTACTAGAAGTCTTTATAAGTTCATTTTTCTTGAGCTGCTGTTGTGAAATTGGACATTTGGAATTGGATGTGTAGATGTGGTGCTTAGGGACATGGTTTAGTGGTGGACTTGTCAGTACTAGCTTAATGGTTGGACTTGATCTTGAAGTTTTTTCCAACCTAAATGATTCTATGATGTTTTTTCTTTTATATGTGGAAAAGGTATGAAGCTGCATCAGAAGTAATTCAGATTGGACTTCAAGAAAAGATTCTTCTCTGAGAGAGTGCTCACTGGAACATGGTTCCTTGGGGAAGTGGGCACAGAAGTAAGCCTGTCAGGATTCAAGGGGTGTCTGGAGAATGTAAGGTTTAGTTTTAGGTAGTCCTGCAAGGAGCAGGGACTTGGACTCAATCTTTATAGGTCTCTTCCAGCTCCAGATATGATTCTGATTCTCTCAAAGGGGTACAGAATAAATCCACAGAGCAGAGGAAGAGGTACAAATAGTAGGTCTTCCTCAGACATCCTGATTGAAGGCAGGTTTCAAGTGAAGTGCCAGGTCCCAGCTGCTGACAGTTGAGGCTGGCAGGAATGGCCTGGCACACTGAGGACCAGCCACATGCTGACTTCCTGCAGGATAATCTTCCAAGAGCAACAGCCACAGGCCTCTCTTCTCATCAGAGGGAAATAACGTTCTGTACCCACTGTCACTTTAGAGATGATGGGAAACAGATGAAAGGGAACATGAAATCAGTGATTTCGAAGCAGTGAAGGTGGAGAGGGAGCAAGAGTGCAGCAGTGACCCTCAACAGAGGGATGTCTGGTACTCTTAAGTGTGAGCCTCAGCTTGGTGCCTTCATATTTCATCGCAATGGGAAATATTACTCCAGAGCATCTGCATTGAGACTTGACATATGCTGAAGTGGGTTTCAATTATCAACAGATATTTGCCAGTAGTACAGGAGCCTTCCACTTACCTTTCTGCTTTACAGACTTTTTTATTTTACTTCATTGTGTTTTAAATGCAAATCTGGATGTTTTCAAATCCTAGAAAATTGGCAGTGAAAAAGGATATTCTGTTTCAATTCTCAAATATTTTATCCTGAATATTTTATTGTTTTTTCCCCCTGTACCACACAAGAGGACATGGAACTCTGAGCAGTGGTTGGATTTAACTGTACAAGTACAGTCTGAGTGGGAAGAGGTCATTAGTGGTTTGCATGGTAGTACAGAAGTGTTAGTGTTTAAACATTAATCCACTGCCATCTGTCCTGCTGTTGTTACCCACACACTGTTGGCCAATACAGACACTATAACTACTACCCAAATAGTCAGAGCAGGGAAGGAGAAGTGATTTCTTTTTGTAGGAGAAAAATCCCAAAAGTCAAAGAAAAAGACATTATTCAGAAGTACTTAAGTACATACAGCATATGATTTTAAGGGATACAGCATATGTCTTCAAAAGATGGTTCTAATGCATAGTCTGTAAATTTATCAACTGCTAATACTTCATTTAACTGCAAAAACAGTTGCTGTACATGCATGGTGACATCCACAGTAATGCTGCTGGATGCTAAGCATTATTAAATTACCTACAGCATCTGAACCTTTGGTAAGTCCCTCACAGGACATTAAAATTTTATTTTTACCTTTTTTTTTCCCCCTCTGATGTTTGGACAGCTTATTAATATTGGTAAGAATATATTATTCTAATAGGAGTGGCTTCAGGAAATGATAAAATAAGGACAAATAAATGTAAAGTGAGTTTTTTAATTTAACTTCAAAAACAAACAAAAAAGATAAAAAAGAAGAGCAATGAGACCTTTCTGATGTTCTCCTTTTACTTCAGAGCTACTGAGAGCACTTGGAAACTGTGGGCACAGCATGCTGCTGTTAAAGATGTTGAAGTGACCGCAAAGAGATTTATAAAAATACAGGTGAAAAGTAATCTGATTGTATACTTAGTATTAAGCTAAGTTATCTTACTGAGCCAACTATGGAAATTAGCCTGCTTCTGTATGGGGCAGAGATTTTTGCAAGTGCATAGATCACAAGTTCTAATTCTTCACTGGTTAAATGACCAGTGTTAAAAAATAAATAAAACCCCTTCAATTTTCTAGAATTTCCTCTCATGTCTGTGGACTATCACAAATTGTATCTCACTGTTGCCTTATAATTATTGTGAGTTTTTAAAAACATTACTGTTGAAGTTTACTTTCTTTTTATTGCACTGCTTTGTCTGAGTCTTATAAAAATATGCAGTTCCAAACCCAACTTCAAAGTATAACGCTGAAACTTTAATAACCCACTGCAAAATACCAGTCAGTATCCATAACTAGAACATTGCTAGTTTGTTGTGTTTATTTATCAAGATAATGATATTCATTTGCCTTTTAATTATTTTGCTTCCATTAAAAACAGTATAGACTTTCAAATTTCATATTATGCCAATACTAGATATGTTTGATTGTGCCTTTGGTAGATGGGCAGATGTATCGATATAATTTGTCTCAAGCATGTACAGGACATTTAAAGACATATTAAATATGGATTTAAAACATTTCTGTAAGACATAAATATATCTCCAAATATACTTTCTATTTCCTTAGGTTCTTCTCAGGGTGATAAATATTGCAGTTGCAGCTGAATTATGAACAGATGACACTGAATTAATGATTAGCTGAATATTTTAAATTTTCAACTAGATTCCTTCCTGTGAAGAAAGGCATTCCATAAATCTGAAATTAATTAGCCACTGGGAATAGTTATCGCTCACTGAATCACTAACATCAGTTATAGATTAAAATAATACAGAGTGAGCATTTTCAAATTTCAAATCAAAACTAAGGACTACGTTGCCGTTATAAAAAAGGCCAACATCAGCATCTGAAAATGTAATGAGTTTCCTTTTGTGATGTTTTGGACAGATGTTATGTTTGAAGAAGCTGTTTTCTTGCTCTTCTCTCACATGTATTAGTGAGGCACCTGGACCTAAGAGAGGTTCTGATATTCACCTGTCTTTCCAGAAGGAAATTTGCTAGTTTTCTGTTTCTAGTTATGTCTTTTCTGGGTCTTCATTTGCTTGTTTCCTTTGGGTTTCTTAGGGTTTTGTTGTTTGGTTTTAACTTCTTTTCTCTGTGGAACTTATATACATGGAGCTAGACGCTAATTACCACATCTGTTTTTCCCTGTGGTGAGGTGATTATGGTTGGCTTGCCACATTGCCAAAGCAAAAGCTTTTCAATCCAGAAAAAAATTCACCTATGCTACAGATCTTGCCTCGAAATTTATACATTCATTTGCATCTAGGTTAGATTTCTTTCTAGGTAAAAAATCATACATTCCTTTGAGGACACTTCAGATTTCCCCATGATACTAAAAACTTGTTCCATTGCCATACTATGCTACTTCCAAGGGTATCAACATAGCCTAAATGGTATATGTGATAGGTAGAGAGTCTGGGAGTGATTCATATCACAGACAAAGACACAGAATTTAAGTGTCAGCAGGGTAGGGATCTGAGGTAGATGTCTTCATCTCTGAATTGAATTGCATCTTCTGTGTTACAAGTCAACAATGAACTCGACAGAGAACTATAATCAGAAGAGACACTTCCAGAAGCAAAGAGGCCAAATCTGCTTTTATTTTATTTCTGCAGCTTTCCTGACCCTTGTCTCACTGTCAAGGGCAGAGAGATGAGTAATTTCCTAAATGGGTAATACAAAAATCCTGAGAGCTGGACTAAGCTATCATCATCTTGTGCTATCATCACAGTGGATGCTAGTTGTTCAGAAATCTGCAAATGTAGTTCAGTGATCTACCAAATAGCACAAGGGTTTTCAATTATTTTCTGGTCATCAGGCAATAATGTTTTACCCTTATTTTACTACCAGTGGTAGCCTTTTTGTAGTTGAATCCTGTGTATATTTTAATATTTTGTACATTCCTTCATTAAATCTTTCTCAGATAAAGCACGTTTACAAGAAATGTTAATACCTTTTAACTTCAGTGTATTCGTACTGTCTAGCCAAAGCAGATAAATCTGAGGAACTGCACTTTTGCTAGTGCACAGATTTTCTAGTCCTCCCTCTGTTATAGCTATCAGAGTTGAAGTAACTTTATAAAAATGTATTTTTTCCATTCTTTTTCTGAGAAAGCTTCTAAGTACTCTAGTAGCACATATCCTTTGTTTCAGTCTTCTCTCAAAATGTGATTAATTCAATTTTTTATCTCAAAAAGTTTAATTTGCATTCATAAACCTTAACAGTCTAGTTTACTACATTGTAAATAATATTATACAATATTTTCTAATCACGACAGATTATATTTAAAGTCCCTGGGAACCTGCCAAAAGCATCTGGAAAATGAACTTGTGTTTTTAATCTTTTTAATACCTTTAATGAAATCGGGGCGGGGCGGGGGGAACAACAAACCCATAACAAAGATTCAAAACTAACATCTGAGTAATAAGTGTGTCTAGATAATACAAGTAAAAATATTTAAATTAGCTTTTAATTTATATTAATAAACCACAGAACATGTTCAAAATGTCTAGAGAGTAGAACAAAATTTTATAAGGGCTGTATCTAATGCCTAAAGAGAATATTATCAGTAAGAAAAACAAAACTGAAATGCTTTTCTTTTTAAATCTTCACACAGTAAGATACATAACAGTTAGTAAAAAAGGTCACAGGGTAAAATCAGGAAGGGAAAAGGTAAAGAACTGTTGGGTGATATGAATGTATTTCACTTCATTTGGTTTCTGCTCCAGTCCAGTTCACTTCAGAATGATAAAGCAGGCAGCAGAAAAGTACTTGCACTATTAGCAATTATTTTAGGGAGTATGCGGATGAGAGATAAGGTCTCAAAGGATGCAAACAGGTCAAACATCTAATCTATTTTTAAGAAAAGCAAAAAGCAAGGTTGTAGAGATTTAGAGATAAGTGCTTTTCAGTAGAATTTCTGGGAAATTTTTAAAACACTCACTGGAAATGTCAGACCAAAAGACTGACCTAAAGGAAATATATAATGATAAATAGAAACAGTTTTAGAGAGAATCGACTGACCTTATGATCCGCAAGTTGTTTTATTTCCCGAGGAGAAATGCAACATTCCTCTTTTGGTTTTGAGTTTTATCTGTGTAGTGAAGACATTTCTTATTCCTCTTACTGTCTTGTGCATGCTCTTACTTCTTGATTTCTTTGTCCTGTTTGTTAAGCACAGCATGCAGTCAGGTATCTCTTACTATGTATTGTTCTGTTTGGAGTTTTTTTTCTGTCTCATTTATTTTCAGTGGAATACAATGTAAATAATATGCTCTGGTTACTTGATAGGCAACTTTGGATTCTCATAAAACACGTAGTGAACAAACAACAGGAACTGTACAGCTTAACTCAGCTAACAGACAAATTTGTATGGAAATGTAATGTGCAGACTGCTTCAGTAAGCCTTCTGAAAGGTGTATGATCAACTTTGTAAATTATTTCAGTAGTAAAAACCAATTGCATCCTGGAAAACAAAAAAATCAGTTTGATGATAGTGCTGAAAACGTGAACATTTTCGTAAGATTTACAACTATTCAGGTTGTATTCATCATGAGGGAAAAGAAACCCAAACAACTTTCTATTCCCATTCACTCTTTGGAATACTCCAAAGTACATTAGAGTTATATTTAACTCATTATGAAGGCAGCTATAAGAAGAATTTAACATAGTGAGGCTATTTGCTGGTGTCACAAAGAAAGACTCCTGTACAACAGAGGAAAATATCCATAGGAGAAAT
>VZTU01002780.1:0-16076 GCA_013400835.1 Zapornia atra | reverse complement strand
ACCTGGCCTTGAACAATTCCAGGCAGGGGACATCTACAGCTTCTCTGGGCAGCCTGATCCAGTGCCTCACCACCCTCATAGTGAAGAATTCCTAATATTTAAATCTACTCTCCTTCAGATAAATGCCATTACTCCTTGTCTGATTGCTACATGCCCTTGTGGACAGTCCATCTCCAAATTTCCTTTAGGCCACCTTTAGCTACTAGAAATCTTCAATAAGGTCTCCCTGTACCCTTCTCTTCTCCAGGCTGAAAAACCCCAACTCTCTACAAATTCATGCTGAATTGATGTGAAATTGTTGTTAGAACAACAACTTACCTGTTCAATTTGTCTATACCATATCATAAGTACTTCCTCTAGCTGCTTAACCATGTCAGGATTATCAGCTGCTGCACGTAGTTTCTCAAATGACTGGAGTTTAGAAAAATTAACATAATCTATTTCTGTCAACTCAACAGTTCCTTCAATGCTTTTCATAGCCACTGGAAAAAAACAAAACGAAATAAACCCCACCCCAATTACAATACAGAATCAATTAAGACTGAACTTTTACTGCTCTTACATAAATCAAAATATTCTTATTTTAAATACAGTGTTTCTCCTTGTGGTTCAGCCCCAGGTGGCAGCTGAGCACCATACACCACTTGCTCAACCATCCGGGGGAGGGAAGACGGACCAAAGCCCCGCAGGGTGGGATGAGAACAGTTCCCGACACAGCACATTGAGAGAAACAGCAACAGAGCCTGGGACAGAATATCCCAGACTGTGTGGTAAGACACAGCACTTCACTGATCCAGTGAGGGGAAAACATGAAGCACTTTACCAATCCAATGCCCAACCATCCTGACACCCACCCACACTCAGATCCAGAGCCACATGGACCCATCCCTCCCCTCCCAGCCCCTTTTATAGGGGCATGATAGCACATGGTGTGGATACCCTTGGCCAGCTTGCTCACCTCTACTGGCTCCTCAGGAAAGTTAACTCTGTCCTGGACAGAACCAGGACACTCCCTAACTAGAGAATTTTCTTAGGTAAATTATCTACCCAACTATTTATTGTGCAAGTAATTGATAATTTTATTTTTCCTTACAGAACAAGAAGAGTTCCTTGCCTATACGCTATTAGCTTTAAATGGAAATTCTTAAGTAGAAGTCCTCTACTTTGATTGTTCCTAAATGCAATGCTTACCTTCTAAAAATGAAAGGAATCCGTTAATAGTTTCCACAAAATTCTGCTTGCCTTTTGTATCATGTTTTGTCTGACCCAAAGCACCCCACTTATCTGTTGCAAGGACAGCAGGGAGAAAAATCTTTTCTATCATATTCTTAACACCATGTAAGAGTCCTTCAGTGGCATCCAAAACACCAAAGAATATACCCTGCATTGTAGCAGAACGGTTGTTAGTGATGCAAAATTGGAAACCATATTATAAAAAAACAGTGTATTTATTTACAAAGGCATTCCAGTTTGCCAATGAAAACTTTAATTCAACCAGACAAAATCTTTACAAAAATACTGATACCTACAGTGTGACCATAAGATACTGTTCTGAATAATAAAGAGGGTCTATAATGATTTAATACAGTTTTTAAAAACTGCCAGGTTATATTGTAATTTCAGTTATTCCCCTATCATATAGAAAGTTTGGAACTTTTTAAAATAGTACCTAAGAAGAAAATATATATTACATGTCCCCATCTACAATTAGGTACCAAGTAGTAAACTGCAAGCAGCAAAAATGCTCTGAATGTCCACATCTGAAATTATATTAGAAGCAATTATCTGACTGAATGTATATTACTTTGGATCAGATGAAATTTTGGTCTACTCTTCAGGACTCAACTTTACAAGTTCTGAATATTTTTAATATTCTGATATTTCCAATGTTCTTCAAATCAGCAAAAATTAACAGACTTCATGTAACAAATCTCCTAGAACATAATTTACCTTTTTTCATCACTTCAGTAAAGAATTTGATGCAAAATTAATATTTGTATCTTACTTCTAATATTGCTTTTTTCCCTTTCACCTTTTCAACTCTCAAATGGAATAAAACACTTTATATACATAATATAGAGTATAAAAATTAATAACAGATTTTCTGTCTGAAGAATTTGAAATCATTAATTGGAAGACACAAATAGAGGGCTGATTCTTCTCAATTTACTGTCCCTTGAGCACTGCTCAAGTATTACGATATTTATCTATGCGTGAGAATAAAGCCCACACTTAACTAACTCATCTTATGTAGTTGTGAAGCATTGTATTTCACACATTCAAAGATACATAAAAGAGGTAAATTTATAAAGTCTTCTCACTGAATCCTCATGGTTTAGAGATTTCTGTCACACACAAGATGTATTTAGTAGCTTTAACCCCTTCAAAAACAACAAAGAAAATGAGAAATTAATCTAAATGCTGACTTCTTTAACAGGAGTTCCCTAAGATACTGAATTAACAACTTATCTTGAATATTTGCTGATGTAATACAGCTATTCACCTTCTACCCAAAAAAGAGAGCAAAGAACGTGATATTGCTTAACATACATAAAATGCAAAGCCTTTAGCTTTTAAAATGTATGAGAGAATACCTCATGGATAGTTTCTGCATTTAAAGGGCTGTCATTCGTACAACGAACAAAAAACAGGCATAGTCCAACAATTTTGCCTGGAGTATTGCCCACATACAACCGCATCATTTTGCTTCCTTTTTCAACTCCTGGAAATGTCCGACCACATTCTGAAAAGAATTCCATAGATGTCACTATTTTTTAAAGTAAGGGCATTATCAAATGCTTAAAATGGATACAGTAAAATAAAATTTGACATAGAAATATTTTTTATTCTTCTTTTGTGGGCAAGAGAAAGAAAAATGGTAGAATCCATGGCTATAATTAACCACACAAATAAAAATCTACACCAAACACAAGCGCCTTACAAAGCTATTTTGGCTCAGTGCATTACACCAAGAAGGAAATTTCCTCAGGCACATCATTCAGGGTTAATTTGACTGCAGTACTTTCTTTATTCACATTCACCCTATCAAACAAGATCTCATAGCTAAGTGAAAAAATAGAGATTATGAGATAAACTCAGATTATCATGATCCTATGCAGTCTGATCTTTTTATATAACTAGGTAAGGGAGGATGTTCAGTGCTTAGAGAACCATTGGGATTTTTAGACATTATATTCTATTTCACTACCAAGCATGTGAAAACTAAAAAAAAAATTCAAATATTTATAATAAATGCAAATTAAGACAGGTTTTATAAAAGTATTTTTTAATGAACTGGAGGCATAGCTTCTGTTAGAAAAAAGTTCCAACCACTTTAAGATTTCAGAAGAAAATATTTTTTACAGCCTACTTTCCAGGCATGGCTGAAATTGACTGAATTTTTCTTCTGTGCACTTTGACTTGAAGCAAGCATTTAAAATATGAATTCTCAGTCCTTATAGCAAAGGACTAGGAAATTACCAACAAGTAAAGCCAGATTATATTCAGGGTAACATTAAACAAAATTAACACTAGAAGGCACAAGTACATCTGCCTGTATTAATATTGGTAAAATTTTACCTATTTCTGGTACTTCTCCTTCTTGATAGACAATTTGTAATGCTTTACTTCCTCCCTTGGCAAAAAAAGAATCAAAGGCTTCCAACTATTAAATCAAAAAGTGAATACACGTTACTTAAAATATTTTTACATATTTTAAGACAAGCAAAAATTATTTGACCACGCCACTGTTTAAGGTTTTGGTGCCATGTAATGTTTATCCTCAAATATCATGAGAGGTTACAACACAACATAAAATCAGAGAGAGATTCACTACTACAAAAAGCATTTCAACTTGAAGAGAAAGGCAAAGAGCAACTTTTGGGCTTGTATGATTTTACACAGGAGGTAAAATGTGAGCTATTCCTGTGGCTACAGCTTCTGCGAATAGCTTCTGTTTCAAGTCCATGTGTGACCTTCAAGACTCACTGCATGAATACAGAGACTAATGCTTTAAAGTGTAAAGTTTAACTCACAGATATCAAAGACACAGTAAATATATGTGAATTTACTGACCAATGATTTGTTAAAGGACAATGTTGACACAGCCCCAGTGGTTTAAACTGTTTATGAATAAACTAAAACTGAAACTTTGAAAA
Organism: Zapornia atra; assembly: GCA_013400835.1. Lineage (NCBI taxonomy): Eukaryota > Metazoa > Chordata > Aves > Gruiformes > Rallidae > Zapornia > Zapornia atra. Next base: position 11,919 of record VZTU01002780.1, on the reverse strand, counting down.
TTTCCAAAAATAAAAGGTTTTCAGATGGTCCTGGTGACAGCACAAAACCTACAACACAAACACAAGTCTCAACACAGTTGATTTGCTTGCTCAAAGGAGACTATATAGCTGGCTGAGTTTTGAATGCTAAAATCTCTCTAATAGGCAAAAATTACATCATGCAGTCAGAGAAGGCAAGGGCCATATCTGTTCACATACAGCTATATTGATGATACTCAAAAAAAAAAATTGTCTAGTTGCTCCCATTTGTTCAAGCACTTTGAAATACTATTGTCCTGGTTTTCAGCTGGGATAGTTAATTTCTACAGGAACCTGGAAGGGGACATAGCCAGGATAGTTGACCCAAACTAGCCAAAGAGATGCTGTATACTATATGAAGTCAAGAATATAATGGTAAGAGCTGATGGGAGGGCCTAAACCACAACAGCTATGAAAAGACACAACACTAAAGACACGCAAAGAATGAGCTTTCAGAAGTTCACAGACTTGGGATCTACTTGCTCTACAAACCCACTTTATCCCATCTTTTAAACATTCAAAGATAAACAAAGCACTCAAACCTGGTAGTTAATTAATGAGCCTTTCCAAATGTAATTACAGTAATTTAATGGTGTGGGATTATTTTCCCCTCTTATTGCTAAATAACACTCTTAATTTTCGAAGTATTCCTACGATGTTACACATATTTTTGTCAAATTCTTGGCATTTCAGTGAGTTCTTGCTTAACAAATAAAAATATCGTCTTTAGAATATATGGATGAAACTTGTTGGAACTGGTGGATATGATAAAAAGCCCTTGGATCAAATTAACATCTGTAATTATATTTTGCTTGAGGTATGAAAGATGAAAAAGCCACAATCAAAAACCTCTGGAATATTTGCAAGTCTGCCAGGAAACTGAGTTTAATGGTTTCGTCAGGTATCATTTTAAATGAGCTATGTGCTTTACTAATTACATTTTCCGGCAGAAATAATCTAAATGATGGATAACATTTCATATCAAAAGGGCCAATCTGCTACGTATTTGGACTAATACTTGAAACCAACAAATACAGAGAACAGACTCACCGAAGGGGCATCCAAAATCAGTTCTTCCACAGTAGTTACATCTAAACCTAGTGCGACACTGAGAACTTCAAATATGTATCTATATAATGCATGAACTTGTGTTCTTCGAGACTCTCTTTCTGCTTTGTATCGAGCCTAAAGCATTAAACATGTCTTTCAAATTAAAAATACACAAAGTGATCACAATTCACTTGCAACTAATGCTGCCTACCATCTTCTTTTATAAGACTCCATAACTGCCCTATTTTTAAAAAATATCTAAACTTTCAGAGGCTAACAGAAGAACAACTTATTAAGGATTATTATAAATCGTTATAAACAATAAAGTCAAATCTGAAGATATGTCAAGGAAAAGCAAATATTAAATACACTATGGCTATATTTTAAGATAGTTGTGTGCCATATTAACTGGTTTTATTTTTCACAATATTTTGATTTATTATATTAATACAGAAACATCACAACATGATTCACAAAATGAAGTATCTAGAGTGGGTAAATACCTGCAGGAACTAAGCTGGGTGGAGCTTACTTCAGTGTAAATTATTATACAACCAAACAAGGAAGCAAGCAAGCAAACAAGAAAACAAAAAAGAAAAGAAACTGAATTTAAGCAAGCATCTGAGGAAAGAACCAGAACTCTATTTCAAGAACTAAGGTTGAATACTAAACCTGTTTTTCTTTAAAAATTTCTTGCAAGGACAGAACTCCACTAGCACTCCGACAAAACCTAGACAACTTTCGGCTTGCAGAAGAAAAAGACTCTAGTGAAGAGGAAAAGCTTGCTAGTTGCCGACTATAGCGACTAGATCTGGCTACAACATCTTCTGGTGTAACAGGAACAGGCTCAAAACTCTGTGCAGCGTGGTGAGATCCAGAACGAGTTGTGGCAGCAAGACTTGGCCTAGGATTTTCTCCAGTGTTTGAACTTGCTTCATTATTTTTCCGTATCCCCTCCATTCTGAAATTAGAAAAAAAAAAGAAAAGAAAAAAACCCTAAGAACTTAGAACAATAAAATTTTTTCCAATATATCTTCAAGAAGACAGGAAGGAAGAGAAAGGTAGGAAATAAAAACATGAAAAATAAGCGCGGCCCAAAATCAACTACCCATGTATATAAATTTATTAGTCTCATCAAGTCTTCTTCAAGTTCTAAAGATAGCAGGTATTTATATACATTTTATAATAAGTAAAAAATATCAAACTGACCACAATAATTACAGAAAGATTTTTTAAAAAAATACTTTACTATGCACTTATATTTGGTGGAGTGAAATTCCTTCTATATAACAAATAAAACCAAATTATTAATACTTTTACTAAAATCAGATTACTGAGAAATAAATGCTGTTTAGAATATAATTTGTTCAAATTTTAGTTTGCAAAATAGACACACCTGTTATGCAACTGAGCTTACAAGAAGCGTTGCATTCACTTCCATACCAGATGTTAAAGCATTGCTCCCATAAGCACTTACACATGATTTTTACACAAATGCCCTACCATGCATAATGTCCTTAATATATGTGTTTGCAGAAGTAATGTAAGATGGAAGAATCACAGAATCACAGAATTGTAGGGGTTGGAAGGGACCTCAAGAGATCATCTGGTCCAACCCCCCTGCCAAAGCAGGCTCCCTATCTCATATTACACAGTCAGGCGTCCAGACGAGTCTTGAATATCTCCAGAGAAGGAGACTCTACCGGTATGGGGTATGGGGTACTATTTTTTCAGTGGGAAAAGAAAAAAAATTAGCATGAGACATCTTCAGCATAGTGAAACAGACTTTCTCTTAATTCTGTGCTAAAGCCTGAAACACTGCAGTTCACAGAGAATGGATGCCATTCTTCAATAGGTGAAAGGAATTTCTCAGTCCATCTCCTGGTGTCCAGCAACTAGCAGGTTTATTGTCCCAGATGAGAATTTCTAAAACAGCCCAAAATAAAGTTATGTTCATGGATGCTTGCTAAGCAGTAAGCTGTTATGCAGGGTGGCTCCTTCCATTTTCTTTTTCATAAGCCTAGAATCACAGAATGTGTAAGGTTGGAAGGGATCTTTAGAGGTCATCTAGTCCATCTTCACTAGATCAGGTTGCTCAGAGCCCCATCAAGCCTGACCTTGAATATCTCCAGAGATGGGATCTCCACTACCTCTCTAGGCAACCTGTTTCAGTGATCCATCACCCTCATATTGAAGAATTTTTTCCTAATATCCAAGCTAAATCTCCCCTTTTCAAGTTTAAAACCATTAACCCTTGTCCTACTGCTACATGCCCTCTCAAACAGTTCTTCCCCAGCTTTCTTACAGGCACCTGAAGCCTAGGAAAGGTTTAGTTTCTGATTCTATAAGAAACACCTAAGTCCTCCCTCTCCATGTTTTCCTATTATGGGGCGTACTCGCATTTGCTAACTACCATCAATCCCATTCAGCACTCAAAAATATATATAGAAAATTTAAAGGTTTAACTCAGTGTGCTCAAATTTACATGTGGCTTGAGCAACTAGTTCTAATGTAGTGTAATCACCAGAAGACCCATACCTAAAGTCCTCACCTTGTGTCTAACTTTTACTCTGAAAGTTGCTTGTTGAGTTTCACTGGGATAGTATAATGCAGAAAAAAATTATAGAATATTAAGATATGCCATTAAGGTCACACCTAGGATAATAGATAAAAACAAAACCATAAAAATTACTATTCTACACCTAGTACCATAACTATAAGGATTAAACTAGTCATCAAGAATTACTTATGAATTCTTGTGAGACCTTAAGGCAACCTACTACAGGTGTAATTCTGTCATATACTCTCTTAGACATTAGTGCCTTATTTGGGAAATAGAAACTCAGAAGTCAGGCTGACGTGAAAAGCAATGCCTGCTGCTACATTATTAACTACTTATTTTTCCTCATGATAAGTCAAGTGGCCACCATTCTACAGACTTAGCAAAGAGACAAAATGTTTGTCTCTTTCTTGAAGTAAAAATTCTAACAAACACCAACTGGGGAAAGTCATGAAATAAAAGGAAAGCATGGAATCTAAATTAATCAATTCCACTATTCCTTTGTGTTTGTCTGACTGGGCTGGTCATGTATATGGTCAACAGGGATACTTTCTTCCCTGATACTCAGGTGGAATAGTTACATGCTCATTTTCTTGCCTTTTAACTCGTCCTCTTGAAGTTAGACAAGTTGGTATCTTCTCCTAAAGCCCAAGATGGGAGAGATAGGATTTTTGCAGCTTTCCTTAAAAAAAGGAATAGGTTGTATATTGATATCCTCCCTGACCCTCTGAACTCAAGATGTGTGGTGTCTCGGCTGAGATTTTTTCCCTTCAAAACCCAGCATGAACTGCCTATCCTAGTTGTAACACCAGACGTGCTTTTATGTTACAATTTCCTTTGCTCCCCTCCAGGGTGCCCTAAACCTTGAGTACAGAACATGTTTCCCTCCAGAGAAGGGAGTCTGGTTTCCTGCGCATCTGCGAAAGAAGACGGGGAAGGGAAGGAAGGAAGAATTCCCAAGCATGGAGCATGAGGGATGCTGACTTCTGGCTTAATCGGCACTTCTGCTTTAGTGGAGAGATGCAGGCAAAGCACCTCACTGACCTGCTGAATGCGCCTCAAAGCGCAGGGAGAGGAGAGCAGCGCCTGCCCCGCAGCGCAACCGCCGGCCGTTGTCCCCTCAGGAGATCGAGCAAGCAGTTCCAAACCGTGCCGTGGGGCGTGTCTCCCGCAGAGAGCCGTCCTGCTGCGGTCCTGGCGCTACATAGCGCAGCAGAGAGGAGACGGAGAGTCGAGACGGAGGCTGCTGTGGCGGGTAGGGGTCCCGTAACGGCTGGGGCGCTGCTCGAGCCTGGCGCTCGCTCCCTGCCGGCAGCCGCTGGGTGGGAGGCGCCGCCAAAGCTCAGCGCCCAGGAGCTGAACCAGGCGCTGCGCGGAGACCTAGACAGCTCGGACCATAGAAACTGACAGCACAAGACCAAATTTCCCTACTGCCTAAAGATATCGGCAGGATTTAAAACCAAAACCAACCAACGCCGCCCCCCATCCCTCCCCCAAAATACATCAAAGTGAATGATCTCAGGTTTCATTTCATGCTTTAATTAATTAACTCCATACTTGGGGAGAAGGGCTCCTTCCCTTTAATGCTTATAGGAACGACAAGGCACTACTATATCTCATCACACACTTTGGTAGCACAGCAGCGGTACCACGCCCCAGCCAAGAGTAACGGCCTGGCTGCTGGGACGCCCCCGGGGCGGAGCGAGGCACCGCCTGCCGGTGGGAGCCACCGCCGCTTCCTCCTGCTCCTCCTCCTCCTTTCCCGACATGGCGGCCTCAACAGAGCTCAGCGGCCTCAGCGATGAGGCAGCCTACGGCGCCTGCTCGGAGCCGGATGCTAGCACGAAGGTGCGGTGGGCGGCGGTGACGAGGAGGGCCTAGGGCTGCGGCAGCGCCGGTGCCGCCCCTCTGCTTTATGCCGGGCGGACTAGCGGTGGATGGGAGGCGGCGTGGGGCCGGGAAGGGTCCCAGCGTCGGGGAGCGAGGGGAAGGGCTGGTGTTGGCTCGGCGGGGAGCTGTCCTGCCGCTCGGGGCGCAACGCCCCCTCTGTACGGCAACACCGGCCCGGTTTTTGCCAGCTCGGTGCCTGGGGAATGGGAGCCGGCCGCTCCGGTGAATGCGGTTCGGTTTCACGCTTCCAGGATCTGCTGGGCCGATCGTTGTGAGCCCCCAGGGCCGGGCCAGCCGCCGCGCGCTTATGCCGGGGCACCGAGCTGGATCAGGCGGGAGCTGAGAGGGCTCCTCGGCCAGCAGATGCTGGAGCTGCAAAATACCCTAAAACCTCCAAGATATCCCCAAGAACACCAGAAGCACGTTATGATTGCATCTCAGCAGCTCAGCATCTGTTGGTTTGGTTTTACATACAAGTCGTTCACTTTTCATCCGCTTGGTTGTTCAGGAGCCCTCGGTGTATATAAAGTTACTTTGTGGCATGAGAAAAATACCGAATTGCAGGCCGGTGTTGCTGTTAAGATTTCATCAGGCTTGACAGAAATACAACACCTGAGCAATGGAATAATGAAAGTAATGAATTCTGGAGTTTAGCTGTGTTTAAATGGTGTGTCTGCAGTGAGGCCCAGTATCATGCATTCGTGTCCCTAGTGTGCTCTTGTGCAAAGTGGTTCACCTGCAGTACAACTTCATTAAAATAATAATTTTTTTTTTTTATACCTCTGATAATCTGTATCGAGTGGTCCCAGAGATGGTTTTGTTTATTTGTTTTAAACATTACATTACAATGGCATGTTTATTTAAGACAAATCTGTATGTGTAGGCTGAGGACAAAGGGTTTTATTTATGCTTATCATAGTACTCTCTGTTACTTATAACATCTAAATACTAGCATCTAAAACTAGAAGGTTTATAAGTAACTAGCATCTTTGTTAATACCCATAATTAATTTCTGGTTGATTTATAAACAAGAAACATTTTTTCCCCCAGGATTTTTTGTTCCAGCAGACAATGTTAAGAGTAAAGGATCCTAAGAAGTCACTGGATTTTTATACAAGAATTCTTGGAATGACGTGAGTGGAAGTTGTATGCCATAAATCTGATTTTTCCTACAATTCTTCTGAAAAGGAAAGTTTGCGTTGTTTTGATGTAATTATACTAATTGGTATAACCACATAAACAATGCTGGTCCATCAGCCAGTGTCCAGCTGGGCAGTCTGGCAATCTCTGAGAACTCCCACAGTTACTGCCTAAACTGCAAATTAATTAATCCTGGTCTTGGCTAGAAATGTAGGGGGTTTTGTTGGTGTTTTTTTTTTTTTTAAATAGGTCCTTAATTATCAGTGTACAACATGGTCGTTGCTATAAATCTTGAAACTAAGTTTTCTATTTGTTCTCAGAGCTGGCTTATGACCACCTCTGGTCATGAGACCAAGGCAGCAGAAGCTGGGGACAGGGTCCAAACTCACATTTTTGGAGAAGGCCATTGGGAGGCAGATGCAGCAGCCTAACGTGTTTATGCTAAGGCCCTGTGCACGGTCTTGGCATTTGAATGGACTTATTTTAAAACAAAATTCTAGCATATTCTTAATCATCTTTAAATGAGTCCAGAGTAAAGTTAAATAAACTACTTCCACTTTACTAAAGGCATGGATGTGAGAAAATGGAAATTAAATACCTAGTAAGCAGAAAAAGAAATTAGATTTGTTTTGCATGCCTACTTTCTCTGGTTAAATGTCCTACATAAAAATTGGTTTGAAGTATGCCATGTCTTTTCTAAAATTTGGTGAAAATAGATACGTATCAAATACTTTGCAGGAAAGCTGGTGAGTTCTTACATCTAGTATGGGGATAAATTCTGTAAGCAGCCCTTCAGAGCTCAAGTATTTTTAATTGAATTATCCCATCTGAAATGCATTTTACCATTACACCTAGCTATTGAAATAGTAAATATTTCATCTAAATGTATGTTTGTTTTTTTAATACTGTTGTGTTCTTTAAACTTTGTCTGGTGCCAGTGAGCTCCTCAGAATGAGTAAGTTTCAAAGTAAATATTTTTATTCCCTGGTGATACTTTAAAGTGGATAAACATAAAGATCTCTTGTAGACAAGTAACAAGTTTGACAACCTCAAGATGTTAGCCTGTGTACTAGCTTTTCTATTCAGTTACTTATAGTTTTGTTTTTAAGTGTCTAATTCTTCTAATTTTTGTAGGTTTGAAATATGTTCTGGAGTGTTTCTCTCTGATAATTTAAAAAGTAGCTATTTTAAGATCTGGATTATCGTCAGAAGGGAAAAAAAAACGCAGCAGCAGTTCTTCCATGGAGGAAGCATAGGGGTTTATTTGCAAGCTACCTGATTACCTTTTAAAGTTACTGTTTGAAAATAATTGTTGCCACTTAGGCTGCTTCAGAAATTTGATTTTCCTGCTATGAAGTTCTCACTGTATTTCCTGGGGTATGAAGATAAAAGTGATATACCGAAAGATAAAACTGAGCGAACAGCTTGGACCTTCTCTAGAAAAGCTACACTTGAACTGACACAGTAAGTATCAATATAATGAGGGATGATATTTAGCTAACAGTGATTAAACAGAAGTGGATGAGTGTAAATCCTGTCGGATTGAATAAAACATGTCATCTTTACTGTGGAAACATCTTCATTGTGATACAGCCTAAAAATACAGATGAGCTCTTGGATACTTGGCAAGCTTAATCTTTCTCTTTCCAGAGCTCTTTCAAACTGCTAGGTGGATGACGGAACATAAATAGGAAATAAGACTTGCTATATTTTGAGTATTCATTCCATCTGGCTAGCGAAGCCACAGAATTTAGGAAAGCACAGGTGGTTAGAATTTTCTCTGGATCCCCAAAGTGTCCTAATAATGCATAACTAACTGTTGTTTTTGGAATTGAATGAAAAGGTTTTAAGTCAAAGCATAACACTTCCTGTAAACAGGACAATTTAGTTAATGCTACTGATGACTGTGATCGTGTAGAAAGAATCTCCCAAACACCCCGTTGTCTTGCTTAGCTTTGGGACCTGCTATCCTCACTGTGTATTGCTCAGTGATGGGTAGAGATGATCTCTTGAGGTCCCTTCCAACCCCTGCAATTCTGTGACTCTTGGCAGCCTTCTATCTAATCGGAGTGAGACAGGAGTGTCTGACTCGTTCAGATGTAGGACCTGAATGCTAGTGAAGGGCTGTGAACGTGACTGGATTAGCCCCTAGATAATCCCTAGGACCTTTGCCTACGGAAAATCTTGAGAGCTTAATGAATGCAGCCAACAGTTGAAAATATCTGGTTTCTTAAAAGAAGCAACTTGTCCTCTTGAGGAAACTGAACAGCTAGGATTTATTAATTTCAATGCTTTTCTTCAATATGTAATTATTACCTCTTACAGCAACTGGGGCACTGAAAATGATGAAAATCAGTCTTATCACAATGGCAATTCAGATCCCCGAGGATTTGGTAGGTCTTTAGTTTTGTGTTTGTAGTTTTTAAGCTTTGGGTTATTGTGATTACATTTTTTTTTCTCTCCTTTATTGGGGAAAAAAAAGAGTTTCAAATGGTTTCTTAGAAAACATCTATATAAATTCTGTGCAAAGGTTATTCAGTGAGTATATGCTACAGGCTTTATTTTTATGAGAACTTGTAAAGAAAATATTTTAAACTTGTATAGATGAAAACACATTCTAGTAGGTGACTTTGAAAAAAACACTAGCACTAGGAAGGAAGGGAGCTTACATACCCTAGAAAAGAATTAAAGGAGATGTGCTGTGAAAGACTGTGAAAATAGGTAAACAAATGTGTTTCAGAGTAATGAGCCACAGTTACACTTTATAAAGAAACTAATCCTTTGGGAAGCAATGCCTACTAATAGTAACCAAAGGAAGAACAGTAATTACTCTTGTATCAGATCACAGTGTTTAGACTCATTTACATTTAGTTTTTTAATTTATAATCCACTGGGTACCCATTTTATGCTAGACGGAGAATTCTGTTTGTCTGTAGCACTGAGGATCATGTTTGTGTGTGGCTCAATTTGATATTTTGAGTGCTTGAAAGGTCACTGGCTTGTGAAATAAGTTTCATACTCCACCTAGCCACTTGACATTTAAAGCTTCTGAATTGATTTGTAAGCTCAGGCCTTGCATAGTGCTCGTGTTAAGTCTCTACAAATACAGCATTAATGATAAACTCCTTGTACTGTTGACCTGAGTAAATGCAACAAAATCCCATTATATGGACGTGCTTCAAGAAAGGAAATGTAGATGCAACAGTTTAGTTGAAAATCTTATCTTTTCCTACAATAGACAATATTCTCATTTAAACAATGAGATGCTTTAACCCTCAAGTTCCTATTTTAAAAGGCATTATCAGAAAGCTGACTTTCAGAAGGAAATTAATGTTAATACCCAAAATGCTTTTCTTTCTGAAAGGAACGTTTTTCTTGTATAAAATTATATCTTCTGTGTTATGTAATCTTTTTGCACAAGATTAAATGCTGAGTGAACTTGTTCTTGGAGCACCCAGCAGGACTTTGGTGTATTTCACTCTTTTTACCTTGTTGCACAGGACACATTGGAATTGCTGTCCCTGATGTCAATAAAGCTTGTAAGAGGTTTGAAGAACTAGGAGTGAAATTTGTGAAGAAACCAGATGATGGTAAGTCTTGATCAGAAATGCAAGTTTGTGGGGGTTTTTTTCCTCCTTGTTTTTAATAAATTCTGTTCAGTCGATCTTCCTGGAAAGCTGGGTAATCTGCTTCTAGTAGTCGTCACTACTGGGTGTTAGAACCAGGTCCTACCCTGGTTATGAACCTTCTTATGGCGTGGGCAAAACTGACAGATGCATCTCAGTAACAACAGTTAATCAGTCTAGCTGCGTGCCTTCTGTAGGTTGCCTGACCTTCACTACAATTCACATACGCTGTTGATGTCACAGTTTACCACATATGCTATGGCCTAGAATTATTACACAGTTTACTGTAACGTGGTTCAAATTCCCACATTTCATACCTGTTTTGTTCTTAGCATATGAAAACAAGGCGACTCAGAAGACATACTTAGTCTTACCCCTTAAAACTGAGTAATTCTTGACTTCTCTGGCTCTTTAAATCCTCCTAGTGCTACCAAGTCTCTATTATCATTTTAACTGTTCTGTCAGCTTTGGTAGAAACAGCCTCTATGATGGTCTATATCATATTTGACTTGTCTAACTCAGTAAAAAAATGCATAATATATTGCTCAAAAGTCTAGAGATTCCATAAAAAAAGAATGTCTGCATCAATAGCCTAAATGCAGAAATCAGTGGTGAGAAGCCTTGCATTTTTCAACTGGATTCTCTCTTGTGAAGAGAACTCATGTGAGTTTTAGGACTGGTGCAAAATGGACAAAATGGACATCTTAATACTCAGCAGCAAGCACAAATCTGTGCTAGTTCTTCCTTCTGGCTATAGAAACCAGGCTGTCGCCTGTATTCACAGTGGCACTTGTTGGGGTTTTTTTTAGTTTGGAAGTAACGTTAGTACACGAAGCTTCAGTTTACACTTATTGGCATCGATCGTCTAGATTCCTTGCTAGAGGAGTAAGAACAAGTAATTGAGAAGAGATTTAAGTGATTTTCATCTTATTCACTGTGTTCTCAGCTGAAGCAGATGCTCGAAGTGTGGCTGAAAGGATAACTTTAACACAGATATCTTGATTTAATAGTTGAACGTATTATTTCTAACGTTTTAGAGTTTCTTAGCCCATTTTTAATTTGTTCAGCAGCTGGTGAACCTTGAGAGAGAAGAAATGAGAGCTCCTGACTTTGATTCTGTATCGCTGCACAGCTCTAAGTACATAGGAGGGGAAGCATAGAAAAAAAAGAACACTTGAAGCAGTCAAGTTGGAGGGGGGTGGACAGGGAGAGCAAAGGTGTATTTTTAGCATTAAGAAATAAAATTGATGCACCAAATGCCAAGGAGGAGGAAGAGGTTTTGGACTTCATGTTTTGTGTTTTGTGAAGCAGCCTGGAAACTTTTTTTTCAGTTATTTGTTCCTACGTTACTGAATCAAACATCTACTATTACCTCAAAAGTTTTTGCAACTAGACTACATGAAGAATTATGTTGGTTCTGTTACAGTGAGTAGCCCAGTAGAGGAAATATTATTAAAAGTGTGTGGTTAACACTTTATGGCAACATTCAGCTGTGCTGCCCTGATCTGTTCAAGACAACTTTTGGAGACCCTGTTTTAATGAGTAATATTTTTTTCCACAGTAAAATTAAAAACATTTCCTGCCCTACATTTCTCTGTTGTATAAAGTGATTTGAGACATTAGGAAAAAATTCTT
>VZTU01002778.1:178-14712 GCA_013400835.1 Zapornia atra | reverse complement strand
TATATATTGGTCCCTTTTATTTCCTGTGATAAAAGTGTGCCTCTTAGCCCAAGGAAAGATGTCAAACTGAAAACTTCACATTGAGCATCATTATCTGTATTTCAAAATCTATTTCACAGACCCTATGCTGTTCTGTATATGAGCATAGTTATTCCCCATCTTGCACTAATTTCATATGTGGACCATTCTGCATCAAATTAATGAGAATTTAGAGGTAGACGGATCACAAACTTGTAAAGATGTCTGAAGTTACTTGGAATAGAGAGGATGGTTTATTTTTCCAATAGAAGAATTTTAAACTTAATTACTAATAATATGCAAAGTAACAAAAATAATTTTTCTTGTTTCCATTTCTAAAGAAAAGTATGTTTGCAAATAACTTATCATAAGAAACTCTTTCATTCAAAAGAGCAGGAATTATACCCTCAAGTTTTGACTATATAAAATGGCATTTTTTAGTCAGTTCAGCTATTTATATATTCATATTCTGCCACACTGTTAGCGGTACAAATATGTGTTTATGACTTTCATTATCTTTTAGTACTTCAGAACAGTGGGAGAATAAACTATGTTCTTTACCAGTACATGCATTGCCAACAATTCTTGATTTAATTCCTTCATTCTTGTTGTGATAAATTAGCTAACAAGAACTTACTTTGAATTAGAATTCTAGCTTCAGATTTTGGAACTGGCTTTTATTTATTTTTCATGTATCCACCAAGCATAATGTCAGGATTTTACATTAATGAAACACAATCGACATATAACTCTGCATTATCATCTTAATTAGCATTTAACAAGAAAAAAAAAAGATTTCAAAGTTATGTTTCCTATACAGCTCAGTAGTTTTCACTCTTTGTAATACCTTTGTACAAAAGCCACCTTCTGCAATTTCAACTGGCATCAGTTTTAGAAAATTATTTTCTCTCTGACCTCTTTCTTTCTATCTTTGATTTCAGCTGCTTTCATGGAATCTGATGCATTTGTAGTCATTCTTATTCCTGTGTGATGGCATTATTCATATCAAACTTCCTACTCATGTATATCTGAAATATAGATTTTGTTCATCTTTCAAAAGGACTTGTGATTGTTAGAGGGAGAAAGTCAGTGTTAAGTTCTGATTTAATAGTTTAGTTACTCAGCTTCTTTTTTAAAACAAATGCCAGCATTAGGTTTCATTTAATGTGGAGCTCTCATACATATACAAGGTAAATAACATAGAAAAGAAAAGCAGTGTTTTATGTATCTGCATGTAGGAAAGTTTTGGAAAAGCAGGTTTCTTATTCTTTGTATATGTGTAAATTCACAATTACACTTGCAAGGTTTAGTGGGGAGTATAAAAAAATCAGTGATATGCATAAAAATGAACAATTCTTCCCACTCTATAAATCTTGTTACTGGTAAAGACTTCAAAGGCATCCTATCTTGACCTAGATGTCTCTTCAGACAATGTCAATACATAGCAATATTTACTTGCCTCTTTCTATACACTGGAAACTAGAAAGTGTAACTTTGCCACCTGCACATTTGAAATAAATTTTCTGTTTGAAATTGAATTCTTGCATGTTCTGACACAAATCTAACTCAATTTGAAAACTGTCCTGGTTTTGGTTAGGATAGAGTTAATTTCTTTCTAGTAGAGGATGGAATGCTGCGTTTGGGAGCCAGGATGAGGGCAGTGCTGATAACACACCGATGTTTCTACTTGTTGCCAAGCAATCAAAGACTTTTCAGCTGTTCATATTTCCCTACTAACAAGAAGGGAGGGGACACAGCCAGGACAGGTGACCCAAACTAACCAAAGGGGGTGTTCCATGCCAATTACATCATGCTCAGCTTAAGGGGGTGGAGGGGTGGGGACAGGCAGCTCCAGGATGTGTGGTTTTGGGATGTCTCTGAGCTGAATGGCCTGAGCTGTGCGGCTCGGTGAGAAACTGCATTGTGTATCACCAGTTTAATATATTTTGCTATAAACTCCTGTTATTATTATTATAACCATTTTTCTGCTATCCTAGTAAACTGTCCTTATCCCAACCTGTGAGGTTTTGGTTCCTTAGGTTTTTCCTCCTCCTCCTTCCCTTTCTCCCTCCCTCAACTCCACCCCATACCTCCACTCCCTTTTAAAGAACAAGTGACTGCATGGTGCTTGGCTGTCAGCTGGGGCAAAAACATGACAAAAAATTTAAATATGGTTCATAATCCAATGCATAAATTCAAGGTTTAAGTTAATTTCTTTCCACTGATATATATTTAATTAGAGTAAGTTTTGTAGTATTCAGCTTCTGAATTATTAGAAATATTCAAATTCTCTGAAATTATCTTCACAATGTGAAAAAGAATTGTGACAGCAAGTCTTGGAATAAACTAATTTTGTTTGTTAGTTATAAGTGAATATAATTAGCAGATAACCAAAGAATAGCTTACAATGAATAGCACTTAAAGCCTGTTTCCAGTTAGACCACATGCCTAATTTAAATAATTCTATAAAGTTAAGGTTAGACGATGAAATTAATCTGCTCTATAAACTAACCTATGTCAGCATGAGCAATACTTGCATATGCATTGAGTCTGTACAGCTCTTTTGTTTAGAGAAGAAAAAAAAGAGTTAACTGCAAGCTAACTGGTTTCGGTTTGGTTTTGGTTTTTTTTTTGCTAATGAAACTAGCTTTGTATCAGGTTTTCAGCTGATGTGGAAGACCTTCAAAAGAACAATACTGGCAAAAAACTCTCTGTGACTGTGTGCCTTTTTGCCTTCCCACACCTCTGCTCATCCTCTTTCAGCTGCCAGAGCACCTGGGAAATTGCCTTTCTCCAGGATGACATCCCTTGCCTGATGGAGGTCTATGAACAAGGTATGCATCCAGCACTTTACACAGTGACAAAACTAGGCTTTAATAATGTTAAATATAAATCAATGAAGATATTCTTTACAATAATAAAATATGGGATTTCTTTCAATTCTCATTTCCTCTCAATTCTCATTTCACCCCTTAAAGATATCCATAGCTAATTTTTTAGCTTCTTTCAAGGTCCTGCTTAGAAAACCATAGAATCATAGGGGTTGGAAGGGACCTCCAGAGATCATGGGGTCCAACCCCCCTGCCAAAGCAGGCTCCCTAGCTCATATTGCACAGGTAGGCATCCAGACGGGTCTTGAATATCTCCAGAGATGGAGACTCCACAACGCCTCTGGGCAGCCTGTCTCAGGGCTCTGTTGCCCTTACTACGTAAAAGTTCTTCCGCATGTTGGTGCAGAATTTTCTATGCTCTAACTTGCAGCCATTGCCCCTTGTCCCATCCCCATAGACCATTGAAAAGAGGCTGGTCATTTCCCCCTGCATCCGATACTTAAGATATTTATAGACATTAATAAGATTGCCCCTTAGTCTTCTTTTCTCCAGGCTGAACAGTCCCAGCTCACTCAGCTAAAAGCTGACAAGTCTCAGCCAGCCAAGCCATTTTTCCCTTATGGTGGTTGGTGAAGGAATGTTAGACATGTACAGTTATTGAAATGGAAGTAAAAAGGGAAAAAGTCTGATGGTCTCAGATTCTTCAACACCAAAATTGTCCTTGATGGTCTATATGCAGAGACAGAGGGACAGCTCTGTCTTCCACAGAAAACACTGTGACAGAAGCTCCAGAAGAGAAGGAGGCCCAAGGACTTGTCCAATAAGAGTCTGTCTTCTGCTTTTGTGAAACCCATAGTGTTATTGCCACTGTATGCCCAGCTACTGCATGGTCCTTCAGACGTAGATATTGCTGCCTTGTACACCTAGTAACCTTAAGCACTTATTCTGAAAAACTGCGTGTGTTGTTGGGTATTTTGTCATCTTCATGTTCCCAAACTGCCTTCATCTGCTCTAAACAAGAATGGGTACCCTGGCAATCCTCTTTGCCTTTCTCTTTCCACAGCAGAGATGGACTGAGCATGGCACTGGCAAATACGGACATTCTGTCACTATCAGAGTAATGTCTAAAAAAAAAAGGGGGCTTTTGGATGTTTTCCTGCACTGTGAGTTGTTATTAACCACCCCACTTACAATACTTTATTCTCAAGGGCACATTTTAATTCAGGGAATTGTTGAAATTTAACATATATATACAAACGCATGTGTATCTCAGCTAGGAAATTAGATATCACTGAGATGGGAGTGTTTAGAAGCCTGGTGAGTCAAGTAATCTTCAAACTTTAAAACAAAACTTTACCAGACTGGCATTCATTAACAGCACCTTCATACTAATAGTTATTAGCTATTATCACTACTTATAACTAAATATAAAAAGTCATTAGTCCTTAACAGTTGTATCCTGCATTAGGTCTGAATGCACAACACCAGAGAGCTGATGCTGTATAGTTAGTACGAATAACTGTTGTCTCTCATGGTCTTCCTTGCTGAGGTAAAGGCAGTCAGGCTAGACTGGTCTTTCATAAGGAAAGTCAGAACAGAAGCAGTCTTTTCTTTCTTCCCCAGTTTTATTCATCCATGTCTGAATCTTGCCATTTTCGTTAAAGGAGAATCTCATTTGCTTTCTTTGCTTTTTACTTTTGTTTTGAATTTGCCAGTTATTCTTCATGTGTGTTCCACAGGATTGTATATCGTGTATTTGCAGTCCCTTGTCCTCCTCCTGTTCTTTGTTCCTTTGTTCCTTACCTTGTGTAATCCATTGCTTAGATCGCTGTTAATGTGTTTTCCCATGTCCCCAGAATGTGGCTACAGAAATAATTATTTTTCCTGTTACATTCCTCACATACATGCGAATGCCTACATACTGTGTTTGCCTATGCCATCAGAGCGTAACCTATATACTGTTGATTACAGTATTCTAGTATGCTTGTATTTGGGTTCAAGGCCACTTAATATTATTTGTAACCTAATTAGTTTACTCGTAATCTGTAGGTATCTTAAGCTTCTGCTTTTATTGTTGTATACTAGGGTAGACCTATTTCTTTGCTGATCATCTGTTAAGCGGTCTCACCGGGATGTTTTACCAGTTTCTGATAAGTACTTTTCATGCCCTGTGTGCTGCTGCAGTACAGAGGATTTTTTTCTTTCAACATAAGGATGAGAAGACTGAACGGGAACAAGGTAGAGAAAGGGAAGGGGGCCAGCCTGTGTGAGCAGAAAGAACAACTCCATAATATCTTTCTCTTCTTATACTTCCTTTTTTAGCCAACAGTTCAAATCTGCTGTTTCAAGTGATCCCAGAATAAGCAAAAGCCTTTCAGCACAACAGGGAGGTTTCATTTGTGTTTGTTGTGAATCTGCTGTGTGCTGTGGCTGCTTCACAAATAAACTGTCCTGCAAGCCTGGACTTCACCTCAGTTACTTTGGCAGGTAGACTAGTAATCTGGAATGGTTTCTCAACAGAGGTGTAAGGAAAGAGACTCTGGACAAATGAACTGCCAATTTAAACAGTGGCTTCCTCTTACCTGACCTCTTAGCAAACACTTTCCCTGTTAACTTTGAGGATTCAAGCTGGACTGCTAGCTGAATCCTCACGTCCAATATATTAACAGGTCTGCACATTGTGACAAGGCAGATGGACAGACTCTGATGTCTTATTACTTTTCTTGATCTTCAGGAACATCACTATGTTCAGGTTTAAGGCTGAAGCGTCACTTCTTCACCATCCTTTATAGACACCAATAGCCAGCTGGTTGCCCATTTCCCAAAAGACCAGAAAAGTACCACAAAATCTTTTAGCTTTCTTTAACTGGCTATGCATTAAAGGTTTATCTGAAGGTGAAGGATCTCTCGCAATGTTTCGCCAGGAACTGAGTTAAAGCAGGATTTCTATTTTATTTTTCATCTGAAACAGAAGGGTTCAGGCTTGCTTAACACTATTCAGAAGAGTATGAGGTAAATGGAGATAAAGAGGTCAGATATTCAAATTATTTCTTGTTTAAACCCTATAGAGATTTTAAAGTAGAAAGAACCATTGGCAGAAGAAATTTAAATATTTGCATTAATAAGTTATTAAAATTTTGTCTTATGTGCACAGATTTCCCCCTTCCTAGGCTCTAAAGCCTTGGTACATGGTAGATTTTAAAAAACCAAGCAAATGCAATCGAGTTACATAGGGTCAATGCAAGGTGTTCAGGATTTCCTAATTAAAGCCCATTAATCCACTGTAGGAGTGAGACATCAGCCAAATACAAGCACCTCAAAACTTCACACTTCACAGTTTCATATTCAAAATCTATGCTTCTTGGCAACATAGTTATCCCAAGCAAAGTGTTTATTAACTGACAATTGTGTGCGATGCTATTCTGTGGTGACTGAAAGAACATGCCCTTAAGAACTGTCTTGCACCATGATCACAGCATATGAAATATTACATATTACCTCATTCTAAAGCGTACTTGCTCACTCTCTACAGCTTCGATCTCTGCTAAAGGGCAATCTTCTGAGACAATAGATTGAATACAGACTGAAAATGAATAGTAGCAAAGCAATATCCTGACCAGTTAAAATATAGACCTGATTCTTTGAAAAGGGCAATTTTGCACAGTTGAAAACAGTTATGGGCAAAATCAAGTGGGAGGAAATCCCGAAACATAAAAGTATGAATTGTGATTTGGAATTACTTAAGAATACTTTATGAAATGTCAAAAGCTCTCAAAACTCCGTGCTTATGAAAGACTACTTCAGTCAAATAATCACCTCAGTTAAAAGATGTGAAAATGGCAATAAAAGTAATTTTTAAGAACTCCAACATAAAATATGCAGAAAATGGAGAAACAGACAGAAGTGAACAAAAAATCTGGAAACAGACAACTGATTAAGAATATTGTAGTAGCACTACAGACTATACCATTTAAAGTTCATTATCTCAGGAAGGAATTTCATAAATTCACTCAAAACAAATCAAATATAAACTATAAAGCAGTAAAACCTGATGCTAGCTAAAAGTACTAACATGACTAAGCAAAATGCTGAAAAACTAAATATTATTTTAAATATTCTATTTTGGCATTTAAAAACATATGTAAAAGGAAAATCAATTGTGTCAGTGTTTGAAAGGATGTAATGCTTATAAATTGATAAAGTTGATACCCAACAATACCAATGAAGTGAGATACATGTCTCCATGCATTAAGTATGTAGGAACCTGGATCACATCATGGCTGGCATCTTTGAATAAGGCAACTAAGCTCTCTAGTTAGAGCAAAAGCATAGGTCAGTAGTCTCAGAACAGAAATCAGAAATGCCTTAAGTCTGAATGATTAGCTGCCTAAAATTAGCCAACAGGAACTGTTTGTCTCAGCAACATGTCTTTAATCCTCTGGCACATCAAGGATCTACCCCACACTACCAGAAAATTCCTCAGATTTCTCTAAAATAGTGCCTGTGGAGTTTGGGGTTCACTTTGACGTATTTTTCAAGGCCTGGGAAAATGGAGTTTTATTTTTAAGTCATGCTTGCAGAAGAAGTGACTACGGTAACAGGTGATGTATGACTGCCTCCCAAACTGCGCTGTTGTTTTATGTAATGGCAGTATAGTGTCAAACTTAAAAAATTACTTCTGAAAAAAAGCTTTGATTAAGGATCCCTTCCTTTTTGGTGAACATCCTAACCATTAAAATACAATTGTATGTCATTTTCTCTCTTCTAATTACTCAATTGTCCTGTCATCATTTTATACAAAGATGAGGCAAGCAACTTGACTTGAAAATAATTTCTAGAGTAATTATAAAGGTTTATTCCTTATCAAAGGATACCTTGGTTTACCGTTTCTAGCAAAAGAAGCTTTGGCTACGCCCATACTGCTCAATAGAATATGCTCAGAAAAAGATACCTGGCTCCTAATGCCCAATATGTCTCTGGAGCTCACAGCCATGAGACCTTTCACTTCCTTTTTCTTCAAAGCAGATTGGATGCATTTATGAACCAGTGGATACCACATGGGCTCTATATTTATGTGGGCATAAAGCTGCATCGTGTAGCTTTCCTGATGCAGATGTTAGTCAGGTTCTACAAAGTAAATATTGCCTTGTTATTCTCCATTTAGTTCCTCATGCAGCAGATCAGTGCTGGTATTTCTGTCATTTTTGTCACCTCTACATTTGCTGTTAATATTCATGAGAGAGGCAGCTTTTGATCATATTTCTGGCCTGATCATAGGTATCCCGTAGAGTGGAGCCTGGCAGGCCACTGCCTAAGATAGCAAAGCCAGTGGAGGGTGTACTTCTCCCAGGCACTGCAGGATGTTAGAAAGATTAGTACCAGAGCAGTGGTTAAAGACAATAAAATTGGTTGAAAAGCTGTCTTATTTGAAATTCACTTCATACTTTAAATAATGGAGGGGAGATTTAGGACACAGGTGTTCGCAACCTTGCAGAACAGATACAGTGTCATGTATCAGAGACAAAGCAGCGGCTTATAGGTGCAGATGGCCAACTTTTGATGTCCTTTTCAAGGGACTGGCACCCTTTATGCAGGTCGGACTTCAGAAAGAGAGTCTTTCACTGTGCTGTGGAACTTCATTAGTCCTGACTTTAGTTGGTCAGTGCAGAATAAGTTTGAGGTCAGCTCTTTCATGTTTTTGGCAAAAAATGCTGAGATCGCTGTCTATTCATAAGCAAGTTGGATCAGCATTGTCTTTTCAAGTTAATGAGGGTTTCCCATCAGTGTAGACTCCCCAGAGAACTTTGATGCTTCTAATGGTATTCACATCTCCTTACTGGATCCCATGTCATGGCTCTGTCTATAAAGGCTCATGCCAGATCACCTAGGAAGCCCTAGTAGACAACCAGGAATGATTCATGTATGTCATCACTGGCACCAGATCTGAGAGCAAGAGTCTTTGAGCCTCTTTGCTGCTCTAATGAGGTAAGTTATCTTCTTCTAAGGGTGGATATTTCCTTGCATTGTGAGTGTCACGATGCTACTGCTAGTAGCACTCTTGACTGCAACAGAGGCATCTTAACTACTCTGGCAAAAAATTATGTGACCATTTTGAGAAAGCTCGCATTCTGCATGGGCTCTGAACTCCTACAGTTTGCATCTGGATGTCTGAGACATCAGCATCATCAGCACTGACTAGTCAGTATCCAGTAAAATTCCTGTTGATTATAGGGGAATAGAAAGAGAAACCATGTAATGTAGCACACCTTTTTCTAGGATAGGCAGCACACTGTAGATATGCTTCTAAGATAAGATACATATTTAATCCCTCTCCCATTTGCCAAGTGTATGGCATGAGGTGGAGGGTGGGGGGAGTTGTAAGGTGTTCTACAGTACAGAAGGCAACTCAATCGCAAAAAGAAGTGCTCAGTCATCCATGCTGTCTGTGGTGAATGGTTCCCTGAGCAGAATTCCTTCAAATCATTCATGGTATTTGTCTTGGAGAAAGCTAGTGGAGACCCCGTACACAAAACTGGGATATAATAGAGTGTTTCAGTGTGGACTATCAAAAATCCATCCCTAGAATTCAGTCCCTGGACTTGTATATTTTTGCAATATAGATATATATATTCTAGTTATAGTTTTAAAGCTGCACTTTCTTAGGGTTACATTAATAGATAAGGCTCAAATTATATGACTGGCTCTCTTACCACCTCTTTTTTTGCTTTCAAGAGAGTAGTTGCTGCAGAATAGTCCTAGTGGAAAACCTTGCAGCCTTTCTTAGCACATGCTGGTGGCTCCAAATCCCTGTAGTATAAAAATAATGCACAGTGTGTGAGTACCCGGGAGGCTTAGGCATATGATAGTGCCTGAATGGTGCATCACTGTCAAGCCTGGTATTTCTCTGAGTATGCCCAGCAGGAGAATAATTAGAGCCTCGGAAGTTAGCATAAAAACCTGAGGTGTCCATGAACTTCAGGAGACTAAAGTGTTTGTACATGGAAAGGGTACCAAACAGGCTACAATGCAAGACTTAGATTATAACTTATGCACTAAATTCCTAAGATGATTTGGGTTTGGTAATGAATTGAAAGATGGTAACAGAGCCAAACCCAGACATTATGAGATGCAAAATTTAATACACAAATTTCATATTATGCATTGAAGTGAAAAGTGGAGTGAAGGTAATCATAGTGGTGAACCTGCTGGAAAAGAGCTCTGTGGAGAAGGACCTGGGGGTCCTGGTTGATGACAGGTTGGCTATGAGCCAGCAGTGTGCACTGGTGGCTAAGAGAGCCAATGGGATCCTGGGATGCATCAGGAAGAGTGTGTCCAGCAGGTCGAAGGAAGTGATCCTCCCCCTCTACTCTGCCTTGGTCAGGCCCCACCTGGAGTACTGTGTCCAGTTCTGGGCTCCCTGGTATAAAAAAGACAGGGACCTTCTGGAGAGAGTCCAGAGAAGGGTGACAAAGTTGATTAGGGGTCTGGAACATCTCCCCTATGAGGAAAGGCTGAGTGAGCTGGGACTGTTCAGCCTGGAAAAAAGAAGACTTAGGGGGGACCTAATTAGTGTTTATAAATATCTTAGACATGGGATGCAGGGGGAATTGGCCAGCCCCTTTTCAGTGGTCTGTGGGGACAAGACTAGGGGCAATGGCTGTAAGCTGGAGCACAGGAAGTTCCGCACCAACATGCGGAAGAAATTTTTCTCAGTGAGGGTGACAGAGCCCTGGGACAGGCTGCCCAGGGGGGGGTGGAGTCTCCTGCTCTGGAGATATTCAAGTCTCGTCTGGACACCTGTCTGTGCAATATGAGCTAGGGAGCTGCTTTGGCAGGGGGGGTGGACCCGATGATCTCTCGAGGTCCCTTCCAACCCCTACGATTCTGTGATTCTGTGATCTGTGAAATACTCTTACACTTCTGTAAACTATTTAGCTTACTAGTATAGTCTCTGTTGAAGTGGGTTCAGCAAAGTGTTTTAACTGTCAGACCAGATCTAATTTAGTATTTCAGTGGAATTTCACTTGGAAATGTACTATTTGTATTTGATGGCATTCTCAGTGATGTAGAAGAAAATGGGATTGTAGCTTTTAAAAATGGTGGGACTGTAACTGAAAGACATCGGTTTCTGAGGTATCTTCAGAAATTTAATTGGATAGTCTCATGTCAACAACACTTGAGAAGATCTAAATACAATGCCATACTTGTAGGCAGGTTGAATGAACGGAGGAATAATGAGTCAGAGCAGTAGAATTGTACTACCTATATATACGTATGAGTAAGACTGCTGCTGTAATGCTGTTACCAGGATCCACTCTGCAGACAAGAGACTGACTACTACAGTAATATAGCAAAGAAAAGTGTGAGAAAATGAGAGAATAAAGGAGCTGAACTGCTCTTTTTGTACCCAATAAGATCACTATCATAGCTAGTTTAATCATGTCTCCTGGAGATACAATAGGAAAAAGTTCCTGATGGTGGATGACTTTAATTTAAAGAAAAGGCTCAGTGACACTGACAAATAGGAAATGGAAGCAAGTTGTCATAAATAGACGTAAAGTGCAGATTTTTGACTGGCAGAACAATTAACCATTGGAACAATTTCCCTAGATCATACTACAATTTTTTTAAAACAACTATTAAACTACATCCTAAAGCAATTATAGGCTTCACATAGAAACAGCTGTATAAGGTGCTGCATCATGTTGTAAGCAGTAGAGCTGACTGTATGACCCCAAAGGTACATTTTGATTGTAAAAGCTGTTAAAGTGTCTCTTGAAGTTCCTTACTTGCACCCAGTGGTCAGTTTTTAGGTAATTTGTCTCAGTCAATAAAGGCAGAAAATTCAAGGGGCAGAAATTTCAAGGGGCTGGGGGGGGTGAGGGCAGGAAGCTCCAGCAACTGAGGTGATACTCATACAACATGCTCTCTATGCTCTCTAGGGTACTTTTGGGTTTGGTTTTTTCAACAGACATCATGCAGGAACTCAGACCACACTGAGTTACAGCAATAAAATTTTTCTTAAAATAGACTATATTTTTGAGATACATTGTTTAAAAAAAAAAAGACAGAGTCTCATGTAGTTCAGAGATGTTATAGAGTAGTTTAGGTCAGGAGAAAATGGTTCATGTTGTCTGCTTCAGCACCAAGCATGCATCAGTTCAGACCAACTTTCTAAGGACCATGTTCAGTTGAATTCTGAATGTCTCAAGGGATGGAGATTCCATAACTTCTCTGGGCACCCTTCCACAGCATTTGAATAGCTTCTTTATGAAAGCTTTCTCTTACCATGTTATCAGAATTTTACACATTGGAGTAGTTTGCTTCTCCACAGTCTCCTTTTTTCTTTTATACCAGAGGTTGATCCTAGGACAGTTAATACTGCTCTATCTCTCTGTGACCCCATTATCGCAGGCGGATAATCATTCATACCTCTTGCCAATCTGAGGGGTTAGATGTGGTTGACCTTCCTGTAGCATGTAACTGCTGAAACATCACACAATGAATTTTCCCCCTGTGTTTTTTCATAAATCCTCACACTTGTATTAACCACAACGTAAAGTTGATTCAAAGCTGCTGAAGCTGATAGTTTCTTCCACTTGGATCATGTCAAAATCATGTCAGTCTCATGAACAGAAACATTATTCCATATATTTCAATATTAGATTTCCCTTCAGAGTTCGTATTCAAGCATGAAAACTTCTGATACCTATCTAAATATCTCCTCTCTGAGCAGATAAGGGTTTTTAGAGGGGTGTAGATGTTTGGGGCACATACATTCTTTTAAGCTGTCCTTATGTGTATGCACATTGGTATAAAATGCAAACTGTTTTCTGAGGTTCACACAGGAGTCCTCTATATAGTAGAAGAAATGCTTCTCAACCTTCTGTGATTTCATGACTTAAGACACATGGAAGCCACAATTGTGTTTCTTTCTGAAATAAGTATCAGTAATAGGTATGCTTGGCAGCATGACAACTTTCTTCAAGAGAAAAGCAGAAATACCATTTCTGTTGAGAATAAATCCAAATACAGAGTGCTTCATATACACCATCTCCAAATGATGGCTCCAGACCACTTAATGATTACTTCACTTTCTGTCTTCTTCAGCCAGCCATTGTAGTCTGGATGTGATACTGAAAGCCTAATTAGTAAGGAGGAAAGATCGTACCATGAGATTTCCAGACATAAAATAAGTTACTGCTGCAACTTACTTTCTCTCTCTGTTCTGCCTATGTGAAACAGGTTGCTGAGAGCCATTCTCTAGTCCAGTGGCAGTAAGGCAAAGTGCCACAGATTCACTGTGAAGTAAATCAAACATTGTTCAGCTTCTTTTCTGATAGTACAAGGTTTTCTACCTCAAGTGTCTTCCAGTAACCCTGGCTAAATCTTAATTATGGTTTTTTTTGTCATTAGCTTTTCACATCAGTGGAGTATAACTCTCCAGGCATTTCTTTGATACATGCACAGCTCAGTTTTACTGCAGACAAAATCCAAGGATATAGACAATGCAGGTGTTGAAAATGAAGTTATGGGATTCCTCATTAGGGCAGTGGTCAGAAACACTAATCATCCATGCCTCTGTCTTGTCCACAACCTCTGAGTTCAAAGGAGCCTATTGGCCTCCAGGGGATACTCAGAAATCACATTTGAGTCCTATGAGGTGAAGAGTTACTTTTTCTTCTCAGTCTAATAATAATGGTAATGCAAATTCATTAAAGCATTAAAGGATAAACTGAAAATGCCCTATTACCTGAAAAAGTTGTACTCTGGTAGCTTTTACACAGCTGACATTTGTCTGAAGTCAAATCATGCCATCATGCAGAACTTACTGTACTCTGATCTATTTTTGTAGATATATATTCATAAAGGTGAGGGAAAGAGAGTATTTGAAATTACATTATCGGAATCTTTTCTGAAGGGCTGATACATAAGCAAGTGTATTTCTCCCATCCTGGAATAACACTTGCATTGTTCACAAATTCTCTGTATTCTCATATTATGCAAATTTGGTATGTTGAAAGAAGTATGGAAGAAAAACCACAGACATATTGGAAGAAAATAGATATTCTTCTCTCACGCACTTCTCTGTGCTATTAATCTTCTTGGGTTTTTTTAATACAAAATCTATTCATGTTTTATTGATATAATTGTTATTTTGTTTCCTCTACTCATAACAAGAAACATTTGTAAGTTAGTCCACTGATCATTCTCAGTGTCTGTTTTCCAATTTCACTACTGTTCTCAATTTTCTCTTCATGCATCTTTGAGGCATATCACACTTCTATCTTCTGCTGTGAGAATGCAATAAAAGTGAACAAAATATTATGGTTTTTATGTAGTATTGAGATTTGTATTGTTTTTAAACAAAAATAAATTGTAAAGTGAAATGACACTTGCATATGATAAATGTTACAAGAAATTAATTGTCAAGGTCTAATTGTTAATAGCCTACTAAACACTTGTTCCAATATTTAGCCTTTCTAGGAACTTAGTAGTCATGATATCTTACTCTTTGATGTCAGGAAAAATGGTTTTAAAGTTTTTTAAAAGTCATAAATTTACAATATTTGTGTACTTAATTGCAAAAGCCAGCTTGAAATTTTATTTTGATATTTTATCTACCTATGTGAATTGCACAGACTGAAACTTAAAGGTTAACAAACTAGATAGGACAATTAGAAA
>VZTU01002761.1:0-12076 GCA_013400835.1 Zapornia atra | reverse complement strand
CTGGTTATTCCAGCTGGTTCATTGAGGCTTTCTGTGAAGAACTTTTCTGGGAGCTTAAGTTTTTCTTAGTGCTCTATTTTGGTCACAATGACTTCTTAATTATAGTAAAAAATTAATGGAAAGCTCTGGCAGCAGGATAATGTCATCGCTGCTGCAATTTGGGGGAAACCAGCAGAGCTGCATGAAGAATTAATTTGGATCAGGATGTTCAGCTTAGATAAACAATGACTATAGGGCCTGCATTAAATGGAAAAATATCTGAAGGTAGTCAAGCAGCATAAAATAAATGGGACACAAAAGAAATATTTTGTGCTTTCCAAAGTACAACTTAACATTATTCACATCCTAATTCCTTTCCAAATACTGAAAACTTTCCACTTTAAGAGTACTGGGTAATTTAAATTTATTTCTTTTTATATAATCTTTCTCAATGAGGCAACCACAATAGCAAAAGCACAGGGAGCTGTCATACAAAGCTACAGATAGTAAAACTGAGGGACATTATAGGCACAAATCTATGTATAGCAGACACAAGTTCCAACAAATCTGCAAATTTGTCATCAGTGGTGACACAGATTTAGATAATCTTAGAATTTCAGTCACAAGTAATGCTATTGTCTTGTGGGTCAACAGTAAAAATCCCTGGAAAGCCTGGTTACTTTTAAAACCACACATAAGTGGTTAGACTCGATGGTTTCTTGAAGTCCCTTCCAACCCCTACAAGTCTGAGAAGGCAGCCCCTGTCATAGGCTGAAGTTTTGGGGTCTGTTTGAGGGGATGACCAGATTAATAACGAAAACAATTCCTGAAACTTCTCATGCTTGAAATGATAAAGAGAGAGAGAGAGAGAAGGAAAGTTTCATTTTGCATTTGCCTTTTTCACCCAACTTTGCAGGAGTTCAGGGACGGACATATGGTGCAGTATGTGCTGTCAGTAAAATGACAGCTACTCTTTCACCCTTGGGCAGCAAATGGAAATGCAGCTGGTTTATAAGTCAAATTCTAAAAATAACAAGTGTTCCTTTAACATGGCAGAATAGTGTGACTCATGCATCACTCTGACATAAACATGACATCCGTTGCAGTCAAATCATTATGTCCAAATGCTGAAGTCAGATGGAGTTTGACCATTTTCAAAATTACTTATCAATCTTTCAAAAATATTTAGGCATCAGTTGGAAAAATAGCAGCAATCTGGAGATCATTTGCCAAATATTAGATGCTGGTTTTATTAGGGACTGAAATCTGAGCTATGAATTCAAACATTGAAGTTACAAATGTGTTAAAAACAACCCACAATCAGCCATGTCATGCTGACTACTTTAAATGCCCGGGTAACTTAATAGCTTATTTAATGGTTAATGTACTGAAGTGCATGGGGTACCTATTACTGCTATAAATTAACAGGACACCAAGTAAGCAAGTAGCAGCCTCTTGACCTCACTTTTCCATCTACAAAATGGAGGTGGCAATAGTACTTTCTCTGTGGCCAATGTGTTCCCTTCTAAGCAGGAACTTTCACCATTAGCTTGACAAAACTTACATACCTAAAATGAATGTGAGTCATTACAGCTAATTGTCCAAGATTGCCTTGTAGTGAATGGGAAGAGACAAGCTCTTTCAGGGACAGCTTTCTGAGAAAATGAGATGAATGACCTACTGGAAGGATCTCCAGCTGGCTATCAAATGAGTCCAGGTAAATCGTTTACACCTTTATTTTTCAGTTACACTGAAAAGTTCAACCAGCTCTTGCACTCCGGGTTATGAGGTCTGAAGCAGATGGACCCAAGGACAGTCATTCCCTGTGCTGGATGTCTTCAGCAAATTTTGCTGGCACACCAAGAACTATCAGGACATTAAACTAAAGGTGCCAGTGGACCCAGTGGTGACTATTTGGTTCTGCAGAGCTGTTTACAGCCCAGCATACACTGGAGTGGTGGTTATTTCCCTTGACTGCCTCTTGGTGTCTACAGCCAACAACTCACAGCACACGTGGATGCTGAGAAGGGTGGAAGGAAAGAAGCTTGGACTTTGTTGATTTGTGACACCAGGAACATAGAAATTTCTCTATATTTTACTTACTGCTTCTAATTTTGTCATCCCACTGAACAAAGTGTAGATGCCATAAACTGAGCATATTGTATTACTGTACCAAGACTGTTATTACTGCTGCTAGGAGTTGTTTTTAGCAGCCTGACATAATTAAGCAATTAATACACAGATGTAACCAACCTTTCATATGTCCTATTCCACTTCCTATAACATTTCCTGGGCTGTGTGATCATACGAAATTCCTGCTTTACAAAGATGATTTTTAGAAAACCTTCTATTTTTATAAGTGAGATTTTTTTTTTTTTAGTATTACCAGGCAAAAGCGAAAGCCCATGAAATTAGATTAACTTCAAAGCAATTTAAGGAAAGGCAAAATAGACCTGTAAAAGCAGTTGTTTTACTTTGGAGTAGAGAGATTGATGTAGCAGTGAAAGAAAGGCTCCAACATGGTCCTACTGAGCCACGGACCCCAGCCCCTATCATAAAACCCGAGCATCCTCATCTGGATGCTCCCTCATTTCAATGCCAATGAATCAGTGCCTTCTGTTGAACTATAAATAAAACATGTAAAACCAAGGTAAGATGAAATTAATAGGTTGTGAAACGCAGGGGGTTTTGAGAGCAGGTAGAGGCTGAGGGAAGAGGTTAGTCCTGTGTTTCCCTCTGATGACAGCTCAGAAGTGTGTGTCCTCAGATACACCTTTTATCCACATAGCCTCAAAAAGTGCATGTGGGGAAGTTCAGCCTGAGACAGAAGGGCTGAAATCCGTTTATTCCCTGTGAAGGGGACATTCAGCAGAGCTTACTAATTACCGCACTGTCTAGACCTTTTTATGTGAGCCACCATGCAAAATAATGGAAAGAAGTTCCAAGAACTTTCCAAGGTTCTCCAAAATTCTGCCAAAGTTCTTCCAAATTCACTTTCAAAGTATGTGAGATGAAAAAAAAAATTGAAAAAATGTCTCAGATTACAAAACAGGTCAAGATAAGTTTTAGGAAAATAAGAATAAATTATCTCCTTAGTTTCATCCCCTACGTACTGATCCTCATCAAATTTTTCCTACATGTTGATGCTGAAGTGGCAGCTACATTTTGTTTTTCAGGGAGCAAATAATTCACCATGTGATCCTTTGTGAAGTCCTCAAAGTATCATATGACAGAAATGTTTAGCTCGTATTTGGCTTTATCAGTCACCCATGCCAACATACAACATCAGCAGTGGCTTTTTGAGTAGCATAGCCTTTTTTTGGCTTATATTTTGTCTACTGAGTTCATGGCAAGTAAAGAGCCATAACCTTCCTGGCTAATAACAAATCAACCAACTGTAAAAATAGCTAAAAGCCAGACATGAGAAACAGCTACATATAATCTCTCAGCCCCATTCCCCTCATTCCCATTTTGAGGAGCTAGATGCTTTCAGGGAAATATTTCACTGTAGAGTTGAGAAAGAAGGGAAAAAAAAAAAAGAATTCAAAACAGATTATAACAAATAAATTCAAGCCTAAAAAGAAAAGGTGCTTGGGCTCTTCCACACTGCTTCTTCCTCTTAAAGTTTCCTTTTCCTGGTGATGCCTTTTAATGGTCTCTTTGATAAACACAGTTAACGTAGCCTGTCATTAAATCCATACAAGATGTTGTGCCAGGGACACAGCTACTTTCAAAATGTCTAATTTGACAAGGTAAAAATTAACAATGTTTCCATCAACTCCTGGAGTTTTCTGTCTGATGGGAGACACCTTATGGAGAGTATTGTAGCAAAAATAGACTAAGGAAAGTTTGACATCTAAAAGATGAGAAAAATAAAGAAAAAAGTGGTGATTACTGGTGGTTTGTGGTGCAAAGGGACTGGTGCAGGAGAACAAATCAATGATAGGACTTGTCATTGCTGCCCGATGAACCCAGGCTGGACCTGGGATCCTCACCTCAGCCTTGTGTTCAACAGAGATGGTAAAACATAAGTCCATATGGCCAATGAAACTTGACAACTCCAGCCACTTTATAAATTTGCATTTCTTCCAGTGTAAGCGTTGATAGGATGGAATGTTTTGGGCCCCTCACTACAAGAAGGACATTGGGGTGGTGGAGCATGTCCAAAGGAGGGCAGCAAAGCTGGTGAAGGGTCGAAAGCATATGTTTGATGAGGAGTGGCTGAGGGAGCTGGGCTTGTTTATTCTGGAGAAAAGCAGTTTGAGGGGAGACCTTGTCTCTCTCTACAGTTACCTGAAAGGAGGTTGTAGCTAGCTGGGTGTTGGTCTCTTCTCCCAAGTAAGAAGTGATAAGACAAGTGGAAATGGCCTCAAGTTGTGACAGAAGAGGTTTAGATTGGATATTGGGAAAAATTTCTTCACTAACAGGGTTGTCAAGCACTGGAACAGGCTTGCCAGGGAAGTGGTTGAGTCACCATCCCTGGGGGTATTTAAAGGATGTGTAGATGTGGTGCTCAGCAACATGGTTTAGCAGTTGGATGTGGCAGTTTTAGGTTTATGGTTGGACTTGATCTGAAATGATCTATGATTCTGTTTCTTTACATGGTCTGAAATGTCTCCAAAACAGTGTTGCATCACTGGCATTATTTTTGTTGGGACTTTGTTCACTTTATCTAAAAGATTAATAACTAGGAAGTGATCCTGAGAATACTTCACTCTGAGGTGATAATTGAGATACTGAAATGAAATCTCATCATCTAATAACAACATACAGGGAAGTGTTCTGTCTCCACACAGATTCTTCTAACTAAAGGGAAAAAAATCATCCCCTTTTCTTATACAAGGAATTAGTGGGGGTTTTGTTTTCTGACAGAAAAAGCTACTGGGAATTTGGTGCTTGTAAAAAGTACTACACTCCATACTTGAAAAATTCAATGCCCTTTCTAATCCTTTACATTTTATCAAACAGCATTGTTCAGTTTCCTTTATCTTAATTTACAAAAAGACTTCCTTACTTGCATTGATTAGCTTGCAGACCCACTGTTAACAAGATTTGCTTCATTACAGATGATTAGCAAAAGTCCAAATGTTGCTCAGTAAGCAATAAAATACAATTTATTACTTCAATAAGACTGCTGTGCAGGATGCCAAACAGTGGGAAATTTTTAAATCCGGAGAAAAGGAATGCATTTTCCTCATATAGATAATGACTGAAAGTTTTGATGCCTTTTATATAGAAGAGAAAAATATAAAAGTCCTCTTTAATTGGAGTGCCATGGTAAAGAGTAACTGTCCTGATGTCTTTTGTCTTTGGTGATTATTGGTCTTTTATGACTGCAGATACTGGACAAAAGCATTTGTCTTTTTTTTTTTAATGGACCTAACTACAGGACGATATTCTATTCTTGTGTGAAAACACATCATCCAAATAATTTGAGTAACAAAAGAAATATTTGCATCTAAAATTAATCTCCTGTGCACTCATGTCTAGTCTAGAAGCATCTCTTTTTCTCATTCTTCTTGACATAGGTTTCTTGGAGAGGTATAGAGTTTATGATTTTTCAGTAATATAATGTAAAAATAAAGGAAAGCAAGACATTTTCTCGATCAGGTGCTTCAAACTATTGCCAGGGATTCAAAAATTCCAGGCTTCTGCTTGCTACTGAGAGAAAAATAAGATTTCTACCTGAATGTGAAGGGGTCATTGTAAACAAGGCTTTGCTACATAAGCTGAGCTAATTTCATGGAAAGATTTCAGAAACAACATATTATCATTCATCTAGGATTTTTTTGAAGTGGAGAATTTTGTTGCTTTGGGTGTGCTGGTTTATTTAAAGTAGCACCAGCTTCCCAGCATGGAATAAAGTGTTTACCCTAGTGCACCATGTTCCAATTTAGTGTTATTTTTATGCAGGACTTTTATTTCAGTAAATAAATTACTACTCCAACCAAAAGAGCATCATCAATAAATTTAAATGTCCAACAGAAATTAATTTCTAATGAAGAAAGAAGTTCTAATGAGGAAAGTAAAAGAGAGTGGTTCGATATATTGCAAAATGGTACAGGTATGACAAGATTGTACAGATAATAGGTGTGTTAGAAGCTAGCTAACTTGAGCTAGCAAGCCTTTGCTTGTACTGATATCTACATCCAAGTGAGATATTCATAACTATGTGTTAATCATCTGAGTGAAGGAGACAAAAATCTATCAAATAGTGTCCTAGCCCCACTAGGAGTGCCCCATATGTAGCTGACCACAAAACCTGATGTGTCTGAAGACTGCCAACTGGTACTTGGGTTTTATAATCTAACTTTGACTCTAACCCCTTAAATCTAAGTGAAATGCATAAGTAGCTCACTGGATCATAGCTGGTGATAAGTGGAGTGATGCAAAGTTATCAGGCACAAAATAGTCCAACTACCGTACCTGAAAAAAATCAGTATGCCATTAGGATAGGACTAGGCCCAGACTAGCAGTTGGTGAGGGCATGCTAGAAAGGATCATTCAAATACAGTTTTAAATCCAGGGCTCAGTTTTGTCTTCCATAAGCAATCACAGCTCAGTTACAACCCACACTGGGATCTGAACTTGGTCTGCATTACACCAAACCATCTCTTGAACATGTCAGGTTGGTAACTAGTCAATATTCCTGTTATACAGCATCTGTCAAAACATGAACTGAATTAACTCCACATAAGAGAATTTATTAATAAATTTCACTGATTTCTTTCAGGTTTATGCACTAAAATTTATTTGATAAATAAGAGAAAAAATGGCAATAGTTTCAGATACAGAATAAAACAAAGCAAAGAAAAGCTGTGATAAAAAGCATTATTTCTTCATTGATATCACTATTTTAATTCTGCAGGTGAGAAACACAGGTGCCACAGGACAAAGTACAATTTCCAAAGCCCTTGGTTTTATTACAGAGCAGCCATTGGCCAGGACTGCACATGATGCTCCCAACAAGCCCTAATGGAGCATTGGCCTCTGCATCATCGACAAGAGCTGAGCACTGGAAGAAACAAATTGTAACAGTTAACCAATGCATTACATTTCTATCCCCCCAGCCACATACCACCACTATCTAATCTCATTACCCACCATGATTTCCATGTACTTAAGATCGTAGATTTTTATACTAAAGGCTGATCTTTCTTTGATCTTTCTCCTTCACTCTGTTCCTGGTTTTCAAAGATCTTTTGAGCTGCAACTCAGGTTGAGTGAGAGAGGGGCAGGGTGACACAAGCACTTTTAAATCTCACTTCCGAAATGCATCAGGACCTGTAATAAGGCAAAAACCAAGCTGTTCCATACAGACAGGCTCAAGGGTACAGGGGTTCGGTCTGACAAGGCACCCAGGGACAGCAGAATGAGGGCTGCATGAACAGAAAGATGGAAGAAAAGGGAGTAAGGAAAGAAAAAAAAGAAAAAAAATAAATAAAGAAGCACAGATCTTCTTATTTTCCTCTCATCTTTATTTCTTTCCATCTCTTCTGGTCTGCCTAGAGGATGTCTTTCTAAACCTGAACATTGAAGATAAATAAATAAGTGCTTGATAAAAGTGAAATTCAGAACAGGTCAAGCAGCACCAGCTCAGTTTTGTTAGAAACTAGGTTTTAAGACAAGCTGTTTGAAATGCTTCTGAGCCCTAGGCTGGAGAAGAGGAGCATGAAGAAATAATTGGGGTGAAGGGAACCCCCATTTGGTTTGAAAAATTCTATCTATACTAGAGAAACAAAACCTGAAGATAATAACAAAAACCTTTACTCCCATTGATCGCTCTTTGACTGGTCACCACAGCTACTCGGGATACTGAAAAATTTAATCTCACTTGAAAACCTTTGTTCTGAGAGCAAGATTTTCAAATAAGAATAAATCTGCTCAAGAAATCCAGCCTTCTGCATAGCTTGGGGAATGGTTTGTGATTGTTCTTTGATGTTCAGTCTCTTGGAAAGCAACTAAGATCACATTTGCCCTTCTTCCTGCCTGTGGCATTGGCTTCTAAGAGAGTTGGCCTGCTTAAATTTTAGCTTTGAATTAAGAAGTTCAATAAAGGAGTATTAAAAATGGTTCTCAATCTGATTTTGAAAGTTAGTGTTCAACTTCAAAAGGAAACCTAGCTGTCCATGAATACTGCCAAACCAAACAGCTACGCAGATGCTGAAGGAAGAGAAAAAGACATTTTAGTTTCATTTTGTGGAGATGGAGAAAGGAAATGAGAAATCAAATAAGAAAAGTGAGTAAGAGAAGGGAAAGTTGAAATTTTTTGGGGAAAAAAAAAAAGACTAAAGAGAACTGCCACAATGAAAACAAAACTAGCTTAAAAACACCATGATGAAAAAGAAGCTAAAAAAGTTCCCTTGGGTGTCATATTTGAGGTACAAAGCATCAAATTGGCTACTGTACTAGTAACACCATTCAGTTCTTTGGGAAGTCACAGGAAAGCAATAGTCAAATAAAGGTTTTATTACTGTTTTCTCCTTTTCCTCAGTCATCTCTTGAGCTGCTCTCCTTGTATTACTAAAACATGACAAGATACTTTATTGAAGAAGAGTTGCTATTTTTTGGCTCCTAAATTCAGGAACATCACTTTTAACTTGAAATGCTCTGAATCACCTACTCCTCACCCAGAAAACTGCACCCTCTCTCTGCTTCTCAACTGTTGTCCAAATGTCCCATAAACTGGACACGTGCTTCCAATCCATGAGATGAGTGCCTCACATTTTGTAACAGCTTTTCCTTTATCAAGGTCACCCTTCACCTGCCAACAACAGGGAGCACTGCAGGCCATTTGCTAGAGCTGAAAGACTCAGGTGGGAACATATTAGTCTGTTCTGTGCTTCTGGGTAATTCCTGATGGATCTGACTAAGCAGATGGATGATTGGAAGAATGTGAAGACATTTTACAGTTCTATATTTAATGGGTGTCTATGTCAGTCTGAAGAAATCAATACAGTAAATATTTAATCTCAAAATACTATTAACAATACAGCAGCTAAGGATTATTCCTGACTGTGGGAGAACTTCTTGAATACCTGAACACTTAAATGTCTCAGGGTACTTTAGAAAAACACAGAACTGCCAACTAGTGCAGACACGGGACTTTTTTTTTCCAAATAACCTGAGTGTAGTCTCATCACACCAACATCCAGTAAGACCAGGACTTAAAATGGTGAAAGACTTGATGAGTACAATGGGTACCCAGTGTTGCATCAGGTGAGCCACTTCCAGCCTGAAAGAAGGATACTACTTGGAGATAGCACTCTGAGCATAACAATATCACTTCTTGACCCAAGTAGATACATGTGTAGTATTGTCAGCAGTCTGTGCAGGTCAGTGTTACCTTAGAGATCTGTGTTCCTGCAATCCTGTATAATACAGGCATATCCTAAGCTATCAGTATTTTTGATGCATCCCACCTTAAGGGCTACTCAGAAAAACACAACAGAGAATTTTCAGACTGAAGCAGGTATTGCCCCTGCTTTGGCTCTATTATGTTTATTGAAGAACAATAAGAAAATGACTCTCCTGAAAGTGAAAGTGGAAGAAAGAAGAATTACTCTCAGGGGAATGGAAAGGATTTGAGGAAGCTGTAGGAGGAAGAAGCAATCATGGCAGATAGTATTCCCATATTCTTCCACCCAAAACCATGGTCAGCATTACTAACAACAGACGCTTCCTTACGGAATGTGCAGGACAGGTGATCACACAGAGTCCTATGAAACAATGGTCAAGTAAGTTTCTACCATAACAGGCCAGTTATGAGGGACAGGTTTCTGGAGCATACAGAGGGACTGTAAATATTAAACTCTGAACTGTGTAAAGGTGTAGTTGCTTACAGCTTAAAGCAGTAGCATGACATCTGTTACCTGGGCCCTCCTGAGCCAAGTGGCAAGTCAGAATGAAGTGTCCTTGAAGACAGGAGATTAAGGCCTTTGATGGAAATCAGACCTTTCCCATCTTTGTTCTCCCAAACCGAGGATGAGTAAAGCATGCAGAGATGTGGTGTCTCACAGATTGCAGCTCCAGACCTCTTTCAGGCATCATCCAGGTTTGAAAACCTATTTTCTCACATCCTCCAAGTCACTAAGAGGTGGGTAGCTTGTTACTTAGGTTCAAAACTTTGTCCATTCTCCATTTCAGTTACACTTCCCTGGGTCATGTAACCACTCTCCTAGCTTCCCACTCTCCAGAACCACCAATATACTGAGCGCTTTTCTGCTGTGTAGGAAGCTCACATGCATCAGTGGTAAGTGGGATCAAGCTAAGGTTTAACTCAGCTGCAGCAACTGTTTAAGATATGCCTTACAACAAGGCCTAACACTGTACCATCCCTCTCCAACAACAATGTAATGCTGGATATTAATTCATCAACTACACTGTTTAAAATATTTATACCTTTTTTGCATCAAATGACAAAAAACTCCAAACCAAAAAACCCTCTATTTATTTTCTGCTGGAAAATGACAACAGAAAATCAACAAGATGTATCATCACCAATTTTACTGTGATCATGTATTTATGAAAAAGTAAAATTATTGTTAATATTTTTCTTGTCTCAGAATTATTTTTTTTTCTTAATCTGGACATAAGAGATGCATTCCACACATTTTATTGTATTTCTTGTCATAGGCAATGTAAAAAATTCCAAAATAAACATGTTGTAACTTAAACTATGTAATAATTACATGTAAAATCTATAAATACTTAAATCTAGGAATTTCTGGATTAAAAAATTGTGGTAAAGGTAGATAGGGGAAAATGACAGTTCTTCCCTTAACAAAACAAAGCATTAACACATGATCAAGTTTTGCAATACAAAATGAATTAAATGTAATTAGCTTATTTGAACCTTTCAAATCTCTCTTTTCATACTTCATCCCAGTACTTTTCCATTTGTTATTTTTGCAGAACCATATTAATGGAGCTCCAATTATTTTTAATCATCATCTGAATAAGTTACCTAAAACTTTTCAGCCTGTTTTTCCTGTTCAGACTATTTATAAAGGGTATGCAAATGCTCCAGGATTTTAAGAAATACACCATGTGCTAAGAGGTAAGCACAAATGTCTTCCAAGTGTGTGTGCAAACACCAAAAAAAAAAGTACTGATGCTTGTGGAAATCCATCCTTCAAACAATTCATTCACAGGGATCTTCTACCTCCCAGATAATGAAACAAATGAGAATAAATAGGCCTTTCTGCCTTTTTGCTCACTTTCACTCTCGCACACATTACCCCAAGGACTGAATACCTGCTCCGTTTCCTGCAGCACAAAACCAGGGAACTTACTTGGCACAAGAAACTCACAAGACTGTTTGCATGTGGAAGCACAAGAATGAGGATCGAGCAGAGCCAGGGCTGTAGCATGGCCTCTCTCCATGGCACCCAGCTTCGCAGACCTTCGGGACACATGGCCTGGTGGATGGGCAAGGGATTTCGACAGCTCTACCCCCACGGTAGGAAAAGTGGGGAGTCTGGAAAGTACTCCCTGCAATACCTTGAGCAATAGTGTGGTGGTTTGACCCTGGCTAGAGGACAAATGGCCACCAAAGCCACTCTGTTACTCCCCTTTTCAGCTGGAAAGAGGAGAAAATATCTATTGAGAGGCTCAAGAGTCAAGATAAGGACAGGTAGAGGTCATTCCGCAATAAGCAGCACGAGCAAAACAGACTCAACACAGAATAAAGGAAAGAGAACTCTAATTTATGACACTGCCCTGCACAGCCAGTGACACCAGAGTCAGGTAATGAGAAGTGCAGCCAGATCTTAAAGCACCTCCCCCCACCCCTCCCTTCTTAACAGACTTCACTTTAGTCATGATTTNCAGACTTCACTTTAGTCATGATTTCACTCCCTTCTTTCCCTCCATTGTGGCACAGGGAGGGGCAGGGACTGGGGGAATGGGGGTTTCAGTCATCTCCTCATGAATTGTTTTCCTTCTTAGCTGAGGAGGGGGGCGTTTCTCACACCCTTCCCCTACTTCACTGTGAGGTCCCACCAACGAGAGACAGTCCTGCATGAACTTCTCCAACATGAGTCCATTCTGTTGGGGCGTCATCTCCTCACCAATTACCTCAGTGCAGCTCCCTTCC
>VZTU01002757.1:1795-19090 GCA_013400835.1 Zapornia atra | reverse complement strand
CCCTAAAACCAGTTTTACCTGACTCCCAAGGTTATATTCCTTTATTGACCTGTAATTGACTGTGATTTGTGTTTATAGCCTGGGGACCACTGTTATCAGTCTATGGTAGCACTTCTTCTAAAGCTCTAGTTATCATCCTGCTCTTGTACTTCTTTAGGCCNNNCCTGCTCTTGTACTTCTTTAGGCCTATGTTACAATCCTATTTCTCTTCAGTGGCCTTCAGGCTGTGGCTTCCTGATAACACACCTTCAAGTTTTATTAGCATAACTTAGTCATCTATGTCCAGGGGATGTTGAACACTTTGCCTCTGCAAAAATAATGATCCATTGGATGTATAAACCCACAGATACACATAGACACAATGTTCTGGTACCCACTACCAACCATATATAGTTATAACAATATCAATGTGATATCAAAATAGCTTTACAGCTGAGATAACTGTGTTGAAAAGCAAATGGCATGTGACCATATCTGACGCTAACAATTTACATCATTGCTTAAAGGATTAAATTACACTTGAATTAATGTAAGAATTTTTAATATGATGAAGAAACAAGGAGGACAGACTTTGTTTCTTTCCAAAAATGTGATTGACAGATTCCTTTCATTCAAGAGCGCATAAAGTTGGAGAACCCATGAGAACTATTTGGCTCCTCATTTGCTCATTGAGGGATAATGGTATGCCTCACCATAACTATGCCAAATACCAGCAGAAGCCTGTACTGCTTTATTTTGCTTAATTGCCATATTTGAGAAGCACAGCCTACCCTGCTAGCCTGACTAAGGCACACTGGCTTCTGTTGCCATCAGTACAATACAATAAAATACAATATGCTATGGACTGACATGTTAGACTGCTCCTGTCTGCTTTTTACTACCAAACCTTTGCAACATATATTCACGACTAGGTTGACTGGAATGATTTTATCTCCACTTCACGTTTCCACATCCTTCCCATGATTCATCAACAATCAGACAATTACCACTACCCAGGGCCACATGCATTTTGGGTGGACTCCCATATTTACACAGACCATCTACCAATTCAGGGCTTCATTCAGCTGCGTATACCATTCCAAGATGCAGTTAGCCCACTACAGAATCCTAGTAGATGAGAGGGTCAACAAGGTTTCTTGACTTAATCACTTTCATACAACTGACACACAATTATATGCTTACAAAAAGTCTTCCCCCCAAAAATGGAATAGGTTTTTACACAACACCAGACTTAACAATACCTGGGTAAAAATTCCTCCTCACTGGAACAAGGACCTCTTTCTGTATAATCAAAGATTTTATATTTGAAAAGAAATATTTCTGACCTTCATGCTTGCTAAGAAAACAGCAAACACATGGATGAACTGCCCCATTTTTTCCAGCTCTGAAATCTGAAGATGACAATTTAAAATGTCAGCATTGTTAGCTACTCCACTGCACAAAGTTCTATAGATTCAAGGATATTAAAGCCAACAGGCATTAATGAGCTAATGTAATCTGACCTGCATAATATATGTCACTGAATTCCACCCACCCTTTCCTTCATCAAATCAATAACCCCAGGCAAGCTAGTGCCTGTACCTTCAGAAAGATGTTGAATCTTGACCTGAGAATTCTACATGATGAACAATACATCATATTCCAGAATAAGATATACTTGCCACTAATTAAAAATAAGTCCACTTGTGTTTCCATTAATTTGCCTGCCTTTACATTCTGATTAGTAGCTTGTTTTCTGCAAGGCTTAAATCACTTCTTCCATAAAGACTTCTTTACCAAGAAAAATATTGGATACATTTGTGTCATGCAGCAGAGCTCAGTGCAAATATTCCCAAGTTAAAGGACACTCAGAAAACCTACATAGTTCTGCTTCTCAGTCAGGCTTATAAAATTCAGATCTAGAGCCATGTGAACACAGCATAAATACCAGAAGCATTCTCCTGCCTTACATGTATTTCAAGAGGCTTTGGATCTGTCAGTCACTCTGCAGCTACAGACTTCCAGTGAAGAAAGCCATTGCTCTGTTACTGCAACAATTTGCTCTACTGCTGCCATACTGGGAGATTAAAAATAGAGGACTTGTATCCCCAAATCCTGGCAATACTATTGTAATCTCAGCATTCCTTTTTGTCCCTTTCATGAAAAGCTGCAGTAAGAACATCATCACAGTCTGTCCCTGCTCCAAATCCAAGGTTTCTTTCAACAGACCCAGGGGTCTCTGCTCCTAGCTCTTGTTGTCCTAATCCTTTCCTTGAGCAGCTCATAAACCTTGCAATATGGGGTCAGTTTTCCAAGTTTAGCTCTCCTGAATAGTTTCTTGCATACTGTGGACTCAAGTTTTCCACAATCAAACCTATTTATAGTTAGAGAATTACAGAGTAGGAGGTTTCAGAGCAGCAGTTAGATATGCCAGCATGCTTAGTCCTCTAATGCATTAGTTCATTATTCTACTTCATAGTTTCAGATTAAAATAAATTAAAATTAGACCAACTTCTATTTCTACAGTTTCATTCCAGTTCAGATACACAGTTATCAACCTTTCCCACAACAGCAGCACTGTCCCTGACAACAATAATTTGCCTTTTTTTTAAAATTTTCTTTTCCTCTGTACTTTCAATGGTCAGTGCTGCAAACTCATTCAGTTCTTACCTCCACCATTTTAAAACCTTATGTGGCACTTTTTGTCCAGAAATCTGTCTTTTCTTAAGGATCATTCCTCCAATGATGCTGGCTTGTTCTATTTGTAACTGCTGTTCTCTCTCACACTTCCTTAATCCCTAATATGTCTCACTTGACTGACTGTCACTATATTTCATATACATGCAGACTAATCAAAGAAAAGTTCTCCTAAACTAAACTGACTTCCTAGTATGAGAATGATTTGCACTAATTGCAGGCAGCATTCAACCCATGCACAAATGTATCTTCCTTTTCTATCATCTTTCTAGAGATATTTTTCCTACTTTAAGTTGCTAACTACAAGAGAGATATATTTCCATCTTCTAGTCCCATCCTAGACTACAAAGAGGAAAAGAGTTTGATTCCAAACAGCCATGTTATGTTGGAATTTACCTACAAAGCTGAACTAAATGACATTACGCCAACACCAAAAGCCTGTCATTCATAGTTTAACTATAATGCAGTTTGAATGGTAAGGTACCATAAATGGATAGTGTTGTAGATGAAGCTTAAGCCAACTGAAAAGAAAATTACTTCAGACAACAGCAAATTAAAGAAATGTCATATTCACTATGGTCTGGGCTCACTTCTTTCAGCAAATCTTTTTCTGTACTGTACAAATTACACTAGACCATGTGACAGGACTGCAACAGAGCCAAGGCTTTGTGACAAGTTTCCTTCACGTTATTCCTAAAGTAAGCACACCTCGGTCCCCCACCAAATCTGAATTTCAAAATATGCATTTTATTTGAAATCAAAGGATATAACATTTTAAATAGAAAATCTCTGACCTGCTGAATCCCCCTAGTCCTGGGTACTTCATAGATCAGTTTTGTTCTCAGCCCAGCAACTTGCAGTGACTTTCTACAATACATTCTCCTCTGGTCCACAGGGAAAAAGCCCTACTCTTCATCACAGCTTTGGATGTGTTTTGGTCTGTCTCACTGCTCAGTTACCTCCCTGTTTGGCTCCCAGCAGAGCATCCTGCAGAGTGTGCCTTTCTCTCCGCCAGCTGCTCAGAAAAGGTCTCTCATCTTCTACTCTGAAAAGACTCCACCTGACAAAGGAAAAAGGCAGCCTTCCTCTTTTCTCCTAAATCATAGCCTTTTAAAGGAATATATTCAACAATTAGATACAGCACATGCTAAATGAACAAGTTTAAACACAGGCTGTCACAAACCAGGTAAACATTATCCCCTGGCAAAAGACCTGGATGGCACATCTGTTCTCAGTAGTGGAGGATTACATTTGAAGCTTTTATAGCAATACTCAGGGTGAGTCAAGATTAAGTCAGAACTGCCAACTTGCTCAGGCCTCAGTAATATAAGGGCATAAAAATTTCCAAACTAGGTCAGCCCTGCTTCCAATAGTAGTCTGGTAATAGATGCTTTGGGAAAGATCGTAATAGGAAGAGTAGGAATAGTGTGATCCAAGCATAGCCTCACAGCTTCCAGCAATGAGCACTTAGAGATTTCATAAACTGGATGTTGCATCTGGACATCACATTTAATAGCTACCAAGAGAGCTGCCTCCTATGAGCTTCTGGAATCTGCCTTTGAATCCATTTATACTCCTGGCCTCCACAGCTTCTTGTGATAACAAATGCAATAATTTTATTATGAATTATGTGAAAAAATAGTCTATCTACACCAGGCCCTACTGTTCGCTCCTTGTTTCTTCTATGATGAAGTGAGTAATCGGCCCTTACCTTCCCCAAACAATTAACGGTTTTATAATCCTCCACAGTATTCCTTTTCAAGCTGGGGTTTTCCTATATTTTCTCCTTATTTAGAAGCTTTTTGTGGTTCTTTTTAAAGAGTGTTGGGAGCAGACACTCTCCAGTATCTCTGGTCCCGGACTCCCGCCCTGGGTGCTGGATTCCAGCCTAGCACACCCAGGGACCCAGAGCTTCTACTCATGTTTTCAGGTTAAACAGGTAGTGAGAGTAAGAACATACCCCAGACACACACACACAGAGCCCTCCAACACATTAGTGAAGGCACACATATGTCACTCCCTGGAGTCACACACATAAGTTTGTAGATCCCCTGAATACCATCATGAACCCTCCACTTGCCTAATTCCCCCTTGCCTGGACCCAGCCCCCATGCTCACCAACTGCTCCAGCCTGAGGTTTGCTAACAAATGGCACACACACAAACCATACATACCCAGTTTAGAGAAGATGCAGACACTAGTTTCCCCGCAGCTAGCACCATGGGATGTTAATGGGGTCCCTCTCCAGCGGTTGGCATTGAGCTTCTCACTTGTCTCACTTACACTGGTCCCCCCAGCAGCTGTTTTTTTTGGAACACACACCTTTCCCACCCTGGGTGGCAAGAGGTGGCAGAGAACCCCAGCTGATGCTGACTCTGCACTCACTCCAGTGAAACCACAGACCGCAGGTCATCCACATCTCTAGTCTTATGCCAGCTTCTGGCACCAAATCTGCTTGCACCAACACCCCCAGTCAGTGGTACCTAGTCCTTGCAAGATACATGAGATAGTGAGTGAGATTACACACAGAAGGTGTTAAAGGATTTAATAAGAAGACAGGACAGACTACATACTGACTAGCCCCATTTCACAGGAGACTGGCCTTTTCACACACCTTTTTATCTCTCCTCCTTCCTCCTTTGTTAATCACCAATCCCTTTCCCCTGCTTGATCCCCCATTAGTTTGTACAGTCCCACTGACACCTCAACACCCTGACTCATAGAATCATAGAATGCATTAGGTTGAAAGGGACCTTTAAAGGTCATCTAGTCCAAACCCCCTGCAGTAAGGAGGGACACCTTGAACTAGATCAGGTTGCTCAGAGCTGACCTTGAATGCCTCCAGGGATGGAGCCTACACCAATCCACCACCTTTCTGGAAAACCTGTGCCAGTTTCTCACCACCCTCAGAGTGAAGAACTTCTTCCCTCCTGTGATTCTGTGAGATGAGTGCTCACAGCCCAGACAGAGCTGGCCAGGAGTGGTGTCAGATTGGGCTGGAGCCACCAGCTTCTTGTGGTGACTCTGACAGGAGTACCCTTGGACACCAAGTCCAACAAGGTGCTTAGAACACTCAGTTCCAGTTTGTCTGTAGATTTTGTACAGCCCGTAAGTTAGTGTA
Organism: Zapornia atra; assembly: GCA_013400835.1. Lineage (NCBI taxonomy): Eukaryota > Metazoa > Chordata > Aves > Gruiformes > Rallidae > Zapornia > Zapornia atra. The sequence goes on along the minus strand of VZTU01002757.1, from coordinate 13,293 downwards.
TCTGGGGAGGTTTGCTTGTCTCTTTCCCTCCTTATTTTCATCTATCAGGTTTATGTCTCTATATATTCTTTTTATGGCTTCATCATTTTCTTTATTATCCCCCTTTGTATTGAAAAGGTCTTTGACCAGATACTCTCAAGGGAATAGATCCTCTCTCCTTCCACATAATCTTACATTTCTTATTCTATTCTTCCCTGCATTCACATTTCTTCTAGGACTAGTATGCCAAGTTTGAGCTCCCCATAAACTGTTATAAAACACTGGCCCAGAAGTGTTTTCTACTTGATCCTTCCGCTATAATTCCTGAAATTCCATTTGATTTTTCATTCTCATGAAGCTAATTCCTTATGTGTTGAAGAACTCTAGGCCTCAACTCTCAGACATTTACATTCGTGACTATGACATTTTACATGGCTACTTATCATGATGTTGAAGGATTACTGCATAAAATAACTGTATGTATTACATAATGGTTTGCTTTTTTGCAATCATAATTGCAAAATTTGGAAATAATAGGTATGTTTTTTATATAACACCTAAAAGCTGGGTCCAGAGAATAATTTCAAATTAGTTTTCTTTTAAAAATTAAATTGGGTAACATTTTCACAGAAACTGCTTTTTATGTTACTCAGGTCATTAAAAAAAGGCAAATCAAAGCAATTAGATATTATTTTTGTATTTCAAATTGCCTTGTTTTGGGAGTCCATATCTTGCTGCCTAAATTGAGTAACATAATTACATTTCTAATGTCATTATTACTATCAGTTTTTGTTCTAATTTGACTGCTTGTGGGTGGAGGTAGTGGCTAACCTTTGTGTGACTTGAGAGCAGCCATCTGTTATTTATGAATAAGGTATTGAGAAATTTCAGTCAGATGGACTTTTAATATGTGTAAAATTGTGGGAGACTGGAAGAGAAGAGATTGCTGCAGTATTAATGTTTAGTTACTTTTCCACTTTTTCAATGATACAATACCAAGATAACTAAATATCATGATGACAAACAACAAGACTAAGTAAAAGATCGATAACTTATTGTGGTTTTGCTCAGACATGAGAAAATTAGGAAACAAAAGAATTATGAATCAAATTCAGGGCAGTCAGAACCCTGTGTTCATATTAGGTTAAGTATTTTATGAACGAAGATCAAGAGAGGTTGTCCTTAAAAGGGCTAGTTCATGCAAAACATATTGGTTCAGAAAGTGGAAAGCACAGGAAAGAGTATAAGCAGGGGAGCCAATGTGTTGACTTGCAAACATCACAAATGTTTTATCCATTGGTTTCTTGAGTGTGTTAGGGGCATATCAAGTCTCACGCTTTCTGTGATGAATGCAGTTATTCCCACTTGTATTCCTCTACCACATACTGATATTCCACATTTGGTAGCAAGGCATGACAACCTTTTACTCAGCATCTCTGTCTTGTAGAGAAGATAGAGAAGCTGTGGTGCTCTGCTGCATTTCAGTAACCTTTCGTAGCAGGGCTACAAATCCAAGAAAAGCCCTACTAAAAGACACATTACCAGTCTTAGAGCAGCAGGTTTTTTTCATGAGAAATGACCAGCATAGGCTGGTGCCTGCGCAGTCTGAAAATAGGATTTCCCAGAATGGAGTTCAAAGATCCAGAAGAAGAGAAAAAAAAAAAACCAAACCAGAAAAAGAGGATGTTTCCTTTTAGTCATGGGGGTATCATCCCTGCTCTGTGTTAAGCAGAAGCAGGAGAAAACATAGACAAGCAAGAAGGCTGTCCAAGGTAATTCTAGCTTAAAGCAATCTGTAAAGTAAAAGACAGCACTTCATCACTCTCATCATCTGCTATCGGTATAACTATAGGCACTTTTTTTTTGGAAGCAGTATAAAATACTATATATTATTAAAAAGCAGGATTTGCAAACATAAATTATTTGGCCCGTTTGTATAGACTTTTTTTACAGTGCTGCTTTACCATAAAAAACAGTGAAAATGGTAAATTATTCTAAAGGCAAAGTGACTGGAAGGCATAGCAAACTTACATGCATAGTAACAAAGTACTTTCTAATTAAACTTATCATATTTCCATTAAACTTGGTGTGAAGATTATAATTCAGTGTTAGGCAACATATAATTACTAGGCCATTATAATTGTAACTGAAAAAATCAGCAATCTGGAAAAAATGGTATTAAGACTGCCTTTAAACATTAAGTTTTGGTTCCTTCTAGAAGAGTGTCTTATTTGTAGTCCACTTCCTTGATATCAATACTTACACTGATGCACACCTATGAAGTTGTAATATTTGTTTACTTTTTAGTAAATTCAAAGAAAAGGGTAAGAATGAAAAGACTGTCTGGTAATGTATCATAACAGAAAATTGCTTGCCGTTAATAATTAGTTTTTTCCATTTCAAATAGGACTCTTTATCTCTATTCTGTTAACATCAATAGTTACAGAAGTTTGTTACTGTAATTTAGTCAAGTTACTCTCATTGTACTACTGGAAGAGCAGAGAGTGACAGCAAGATATCTTTCCATTACATTTTTGAGGATATCAATTTGTAATATGGACTGTTCACTTACACGGGCTGACAAAGCTTAAGCTTCATTCAAACAAGAATTTTATTTTGCATGTAAATGCAGCAAACAAGAAAAGGGTCCAATGTGGATTCAAGTAGCAAAAATCTTCTACTTTTTAATTATCATTAAAATAAAATGTTGACGTGCACAAAAAATGAACTCAAACAAATTATAGACATATACCAAACTAGCATCCCACTCCTGCCCTTTAACAAACTGCTTTAATAGTTTATTAATATGTGAGTCATCGGAGACCATCAGACTGCTACACAGACGCAGCAGAGGGAGTTCAGGTTTACTGCTACGTCTTGATGCAGGTTGCAGTATTTGGAGATTCAGGAGGGAAGTGGAACATGAAAAGACAGTTTATAAACCAGTTCCATTTTTCAGAAGTGTTCTAGCAGACAGAATTTAAGGCTATGGAATCTTGCAGAATCTTAATCCCAGCTTACTAAGATCTACATGGCTGTCATGCTGAAGTTGTAATGCCATGTATGCTACTCCTCCCAGGAAGCATGTGGTAGGCATGTGGCTAAGAAGTTGGCATAGAAGTCCTCCTGTCCTTTCCCACTCCTCCTTACCTCTATAAGCCTTCACATGGCAGTGACTGTTCCACTGTCCCAGCTCAAGGTTAGACACCAACACTTATTAAATGGCCACATCCTTTACAGTACCACTTTAGAAAAAGAGGTTCCTGTTTCTGTCTTTGATCCTGGCTCACTACAAAACATGTTTAGCAACATTAATCAATACAGTACAAATATTAAGGTTAGAGCAAGTTAGCTTCCACCATGATAAACATACCATTATTCACCAAAGATGGCTCTGTTGAACACAGCAGCTTTCCCCTATCTGTTTTGAGTTTGATTAATTTTCCGGTAAGACTGTTGTGTGGCCACTTGGAAAGCCCTCTGCTGATACGACACCATTTTAGCTTCTTGAGTAGCTGTGTGGCTTTGTTTCCACCAGAGGAGAGAAAAGTCCTTTCCAGTTCCACATCATCCCATTGATTATTTCTTTGGGTAAGCCTGCTTTTGCTTTTGACCAGCTCAAGGCCAGAACTTCAAGTCACACTCCAAGTCAAATAGGCCATCTACGTTTGTCTGAAGCTAAGCTGGTCCCTATCTCTAGATCACTGTTGTTACATCTTCAGTGAAAGAAACAGGGAGAACAAGTTATAGGCATAATTCCTCCATCATTTCAGAAGAGTGCAGGGTTTCCTAAGTCCCCATAACTACAGGAGCTGTTACACCATCCTCATGTAGGAAGCAGCAGCATGTGAGTTTTACCTGACACCTGTATGATCTAAATTTCCCTTCTCCATTTTCAGTTTTACAGTTTTGAGGGGGAAAAGGGAGTGAAACAGAATTTATTTAAAATTCAAAAGAGAGTCCATCCAGTCTGTTTGGGCAGTTTTTCCCAGTTGTCCCTACAATCTGAGGAGCCAAAGAGGAAGGCTCCTCCTAAAATGTAGTCTTCTAAAAGCAGGAAAAAAAAGAAAGAAAAACTCTCTAGTAAAAAGGAATATTTCTGAAAAATGAATCCCAGAGAAGAAACCAGAAGAAATTATTTTACCTGAACAGTGATGAAAAATACTTCTCCATTTGTGTACAAAAGCTATTGATATTAATGAAACACAAAAGCAAGCAGTTAATACATGCATATTACATCAAGCACCATAAGAAGGTGGCTTCTTTCCCTAGCTGTTATCCAGTGATGAGTTTTCAGAGGCATGAGTCTCAATTCTGCAAGGGGTGAGACTCTTTCTCAGAGCTCTGAGGGAGGAAGAAAACTCCCTTCCTACTCTGCCACTGAAGCCTAACCTGTGCACTGGGAAGTAACAAGACATGAAGGTTGCTGAGTGATGAAACATGAAGTGCTCAGTCGTGTCACACAGGGAGGAAGACAACAGATTGGTTCATGTTCTCCTCCAAAGGCACTGGCACGCACTTCTGTGCTGAGGCCAGTGGAGGTGTATTTATCAGGAAAGACACTGACAGTTGCTGACTCAGATTGACTTTGTCAATATCAGCTCAAATGATGCATTTATCATCTCCCACCAGCTTTACTCACCATCAGGCATTTACTAAGCACACAACTTAATTCAACACAGACTGAAACAGACACATCTCGGTGGAAAATACTCAATCAGTTCTATGAATTAACGATGCTCCAGCAAAACTCAAACTGAGCACAAGGGTTCAGGGAACATCACTTGCTCCCAGTCTGAAAATTCTGAGGCCACATAAAAGAAAAGAAAGGACAGACTTTTTCTCTCCTTTTCCTTTATTGTAAAATATGCCTCCATAGGTATTAAATAGAAAAGGAGAGTTCAGAGAAGCAACATGCCTTCCTCAACTATATTTAATCCAGTCAATTTGACAAAACAATGACAATTACTCTTTATTATCTCACACCTTTTGCTAATCCCCTTTCAGTAGGGAGTTTCTTGCTATTTCAAAACACATCCTACTGTTGTGTCTCATTCTTTCCTATAATATTAATTTTTATTATTTTGAAATAGCAAAGGTACCTGCTTTTCTTTTTTCATTTTATTATTGGCTTGACAATTCTGCAAAGAACATATGGTGCTCCGTCTACAGAAAAGTCTTAGTAGGCAATTTTCAGGAAAAAAAAAATCTTTTCAAAAGTTAAATAAAACTGTTGCATAAAAAAATCTCTAAATCTAACATCTTTACATTTCATTACAAATAAAAATATTTCCTGGATGGTTTCCTTGCTTCTGGAGACCATATAATGATCATATAATGATACTCTCTTTCAAAAACTTGTCAATTTTTTTTTCACCCACTTATCAAAAGTGCCTTCTCCAGCAATATTTGATATGAAGTAATGGACAAAAACAAGTGATTCACTTGGTTTGGATGGCTCAGAGTGGTCATCGTCATCAAAATTGTATGTTCTGGGGTTTCTTCTGCTCAGAAGGGAGGCAGCATTAAATTAATTGGATACAAAGAAGCAGTAGTATTTTTCTTCCCTATTTACCTTTTTTTCCCCTCTACCAATAAAGCATGCAGGGTTTGCTTCTTATTCTGTTGGGCTCATTTCACTAAAAATTCCACATCTACATTTTTTCATAATTTTTTTCCATTTAGTCTGGATGTGGATAGTAAGAGAGAATTCCTGTACATTATTCTACCTCTGTTCTACCCAAGATACTAAGGTAGAATTCACAGAGGACATGAAGGAAGAATATGTAGTGTAGGATTAATCTTACACTGTCTAATAACCAATCCCAAGGGACGAAACACCGAAAATCAAGTTATTCATACATTACTATTAAATAATAATCTAATCTTCGTTTGGTTTACCATATACATATATGAAGAAAAAGAGATCATGATTTTATCCTCTACTAATAAAGCTGAGACAGCTCAGAGCTCACATCTACACCTATGTCTAGAAATAGTACACTCTGGGAAATGCCTTTCTTCAGTTCAGACTTGATACTCTTCTGATTTTGGCAGGGATAGAGTCAATTTTCTTTCTAGCAGCTGGTGTAGTGGTTTGTTGTGGTTTGGATTTAGGGTGAGAATAACGTTGATAACACGATAAAGCTTCTAGCAGTTGCCTAGCAGTCAAGGACTTTTCAGCTTCTTATCCTGGCCTGCTAACAAGAAGGTGGCACACAAGACTCTGGGAGGGGACGCAGTCAGGGCAGCTGACCCAAACTGAACAAAGATATATTCCATATGATGTCATATTCCATTTATAACTGGTGGTAGGGTTGAGAGGAGTGGCAACTGAGAGGCTGGTGTGGCAGCTCGGGGTCTTGCACAGCATCAGCTTCGGGGCGATGGCTGAACACCTGCCTGCCAATGGGAAGTGGAGAAGGAATTCCTTGTCTTGCTTTGCTTGCACATGTGAGGCTGGGCAGTTTGGGGTGCCTGGCGCAGCAGCCGGGCAGTCTTGTGCAGTATCTACTTCAAGTGGAGAGAAATTGTAATGTTAATCATTCAGGTTTTGTATATATTATTAATATATATTATCTTCCATATTTGTGTGAGCACTATTAAACTGTTCCAGTCTCAACCCACAAGTTCTCTCATTTTCACTATTCTGATCCTTCCCCCGTCCCACCACGGTGGGGAGAGAGTGAGCAACTGTATGGTGCTTAATTGTGGCTGGGGCTAAATGATGACAGACTCAAAAATCCACTCCTTGCATACAACTAATTCTTGTGTGTCCTGGTCAGCACCTGAGCCTACACCTCTCACCTTTGTCCAGTATGGAGCATGCCCAGTTGACTAGCTCTAGTGTGTGCATAGTTATTCCTTGTCTTACCCTTCAAGATCAGAATCCAAGAACCACCTGGGGGATACGGACACTCAGAAAAGAGATACTGCACCTGACATTCAAAGGAGCAACACTAAGTGAGCAGGAGTGACACACAGCAACATCTGTCCATGCTGGTCCCAAGTACTGGATCAATGGTCAAAGCTCTCCTCTGTAACACAGTGGTCCATGTCACCTTTTCCTCATTCCCACACAGTCCTTGTCAATACTGGACAAGGTTTTAAATACATCAACCTCTGCAGAACAGAAGGATTTAAATCTTCAGCTTACCACACAACTATCTACACACGGTACAACAAAATTAAAGCAAAATTAACCAAGAGAAACCATCCTGTTTCAGGTCAGAAAAGTCAAATGTTTTGATTCTGCAGTGTCAGTGTGTTGTGCTGGAATGCAGCATTCTGATTGCAAGCTATCAACTAGTTAACATGGATTTTGTTTATTTTTTTAATCTTTCTGTTTCCAAGATGTAGTATATGGTGTTATCAGCAAAATGAATCCCATTTTTTATCCAGAAGACAATATATATTATAAAGACTTATTAGTGAAGTAGGCATGTATCGATAATATAAATATTTTAATAGATACAGCACCTTAGACCACTTGAGGGCCTTTGAGTACCCAAACTGACACTATTTAGGGAGATCAGAGAGAAAATTCCTGGAGCTTTCTGAAGACATGATCATTAAGATCCATTTCTCAGAGTGGGTTATCCAAATTTTGGAGGACTCCAAATTATTACCCTGTAGAAGATTAGATCTATTGAGCCAGTTAAATTTTAATTAGAGAAACTAAATTAAAATGAGAAATCTGGATACTCAGTGTAATTGTAATCAGCCGTGCTTAAGAAAGATACATTCAAACTAGAATCACTGCATGGTCACTAGGATGACAAGGGAAAAGGAGATTTGTTTAGCCTAGCCTAACAGAGGCTATAATGGTATGCATTAGCTGAACAGAGGAATAACAAATGAGTATAAAGTGACAGTGACTAAATTTAGGATGGAAAGAAAAAAAAAATCTATCACAGGTGGGGAGCTAGTGCCATGGCAGAAAACTGTAGAGTTAATTAAATCTATCATATGGTAGACTACAATAGCAGGAACTTTTGAATTAATTTCCCTGCATCCAGAGATGATTCTTCTTATTTTTCCTAAAGTTGATATTCACCTGGCACTCAAAAGAAACTCCTAGACCTGCAAACCTTTATCACCCGGCTTATGGTGGTGAAGGGCTTTTAGGTCTTACATATTCAGGATTTTTTTTGTGTTCTAAGGACTAAGCAATACATTCAAAATAATTGTTTGTGAGGTGAAGTTGTATCATTCCTGAATTGGTTTTGAAAGGTTTTGTTTAGGTAGGTGAGTTCATACAACCCTGAGATTGAGATAAATCCCTTGGACAAAAGAAGCAGTCATGGGGAGTCATGTAAAAATAATAGGAGGAAACAATTTAGTTAAGCCTAATTTAGTTTCTGCTTCAAAACTCTTATGTCTGAGCTTGCTTTGTGACTCTTCTGCTACTTAAATATATGGCATGTTACTATAAATATGACAGCATTTCAAAAAACATTCATTTATGGCTGACTGCTTTAGTGGCTTAGTGAAAGTCAAGTGGATTATTTTTTGCAATATGTTCCCTCTTATTAAGCCTTCTGTCCCAGCCTGACAAGATCCAAGAGTGTCCCAGAAGAGTGCACTCTAAACAGTAGTTTGGGGAAGCCACTAATGCTAGTGTGCTTGCTTTTATTAGCCATCTTCAGCAGCTAACAACGTTGGCAAGGAACTTGGGTTTTGTTCTTGGCTGAAATTCTGTGACAAGTGTTTCCAATCTAGAGCATTAATTTTTGACCTATTAAACCAGAACAATTCCCCTGGTGATAAAAGGAGAAATTCAACCTGACATCTATAAAGTTTCATTTAGTTCTTCCCTAAATGTTGTCCAGACAGAAGTTAGGAAGGTCAAGAGAAATTCAGAAAGCAGAGAAGTGTATTCTTTTCTCTGTTAAAATCTGCATGGTGAGTTCAACAGGCAGCAGTAAACCTTCCCCTGTGCTCTGATTTTAATGAAGGTTTGTGAGTGATCCTAGTTTCAGAAGTAGTCTGGGATGTAACTGGCTGCTTTTGAGGAGTGAAAGTACCACCTGTGAACCTCAGGTCTAGGCTTCTGGGCATTATGGTTGAAGACAGCTCTAACACTGAGGTTTGCTAGATGCTTTTTAATCACCATTGCACATACAGATGCTATAGAGCTTGCTAAGATGTCACAGCTCCATGTGCAGGTTGACCGAAAAGAGTTACATCAGTTTACCTTCTGTAACAACTTCCCTGATTCTATCAGCTTGGAAAGCTGGTAGCAGAAATTTTGAAATCACACAATATCACTGAAAGCAAAACTGGCATGGTCTCCAGTTGGGCTAATTGCCCCAAATAATTGATCCATTATCCAGACAACGAAGAAAGATCAGAAACCACATTGCAAGAGAATCTTCTGTTAGCTAGATGCACTTCCCAAGATTTAGGGACAGTAATCTAGTCTCTAGCTGTGTAATGTATTCCTCTTTCAGTCTCCCTCAGTTTGATGCCACTCCCTGTTACAGTGAGTTACTGCTTCTTATTAACTCTGTGTTGATTGATATGAGCTTTGTATAACCCATCACAGGATATGCTTTATTTTTATAAGAATTATGGAAGAAATACAAGAAGTAGTAAACAGAAGAGCAGCCATCTTATTTTTGGATTATTTTCATGGCCGAAGGCAAGATGAGTTGTGCTAACAAACTCCTCGGTAAATGAGGATTCAGGGTTTCTCATCCTCACTTTAGTGAATATTTTAGAAACGCATTCTGCTGCTGCCAAAAACTGCAGCATGTGCTAAAATTTCCAGCTCTATTGCTGCAGAAAGTAGAGAATAAAATAGAAAATATCCTTAAAAATTGCCCATGACATGACACGGTATTTCCATCTCACCCTGAGTCAGCACATGTAGCACGGCTGCAAGCAGTAGGATTTCATCCACGGCATATGGTTGCGAGTAACATTCTAACCTCTGACTTCTTAATTATTACCTTCTACTTACATCATTCACCAATTCAGTGTTAACACCCTGTTAACATATTATAAGACGTTAATAGATCTTTTATCACCAATTATATTTTAGGATTGCTTTTCACATAAATGCCTTATTACTAAGTGTATGTCATGTCATCGATTCTACTCCAATGTACCTAGCACAGTGGTTAAAAATGGCTAATAACTCACTCATGTAATGTTACAGGTACATTTGGTGCCTTTCTCTCCTCTGGTTATAGACATACCAGATCATTAAACACTAGCGTAAGAACACTGACTGAGCCCTTCCTTTTAACAAACTTCCATTGTGAAACCAGAGGCTAAGCCCTTCTCTTTTAATGATTCAGTAGTACTTCCTTCATAATGGGGGGGAGGCTGGGAAGAGATGGAAGGGGAGCACACAGCGATTCGACCAGCATTTAGCTACAGAGGTGGTGCTCTTTCATGCCTGATTTCAATCATTTTTTAAAATGTCCTCTTTTGCCCTTTTCTGGTGGCTTCTTTTATTTAAAATGTTGACGTTTGTTATCAGAAAGGTTGCTGTACTTGTGCGTGTGCCAAATTGAACATAATTACTCCATGCAATCACTTAGCATCTGTATAGTCCTACAGATACAACAGCTAACGAGTATAACCAGTAAACATGCATATACTAAATAATATAACATATACGTACAACTATATATCTTATAAGTCAGACTCTAATTTGGAACCATTAGAGGTCAGGGAGACATTTGTTTCTACAGAGAATATGACAGCTTTTCTTGTGGTTGCCTTAATGAATAAAATCAGTCATTTTTTGCTCCTAGTCCAATTGTATACTAACTGTAAATTGTTTCACGGCTCTAATGGGTTTCCTCTCCTGAAGCTTTAAAAGGATAAAAGGCCTTAACTTCCCCCAGAATTGAGGCTGCATGATGTGGAAGGTCCTCTACATTTACGGTAGTAAATTTAGCCTTCCAGCTACTGACATGGAAATCCTTGCTTTCCAAGTCTATCAGAAGGAAAAACAGAAGCAGAACTAAACACTGAATGAAACACTGGTCCCTTAGTTATTCTCTGGTGGAACTCTTCACCCGAAACATGGATCACACCACAGGGAACCTCCTCCTTCTGCAAAAGCACAGAAAAAACCTAGTGATTTCAGAAACAGTTGTTTTATACAGGCCTCCCTAGGCACAGAGGACTCTCCATAAGTCTGTGCCCTTTCCTCTTCCACTTGCTCATGGCTTCTGTTTTCTGTTTCCTTCCCTTAAGTCTGATTCTCTCATTGTTAAGTTGGGGTGGAACCAATTGATCTCACCACAGCCCATTAACTCTGTGTTTAGCAGTAGCGTCTCTGATTAACTCTTCACATGACACCATTGAAAGAAAGAAACCTTTCAGCAAGAACATATGCTGTAGCAATACAATAGTGCCCATCTGACTCTTGGCTGATCTTCATGGTCAAAGGAAAGATGAGAAGTAATAACTAATTCTACAGTAGATGAGAATTTAAGGTTTCTCATCTTTTCATTGCTGAATATTTAGATAAAACGCATTTTATAACTGCCAAAAAAAGA
>VZTU01002750.1:0-11508 GCA_013400835.1 Zapornia atra | reverse complement strand
CGCATCACACGTAAGGCTTGAGTTTCAGAGGTGCAAGAACCCACAACCTTACATGAAATTAATTGGAAGTGGCAAAACTTTGCACTTTTTGTAGATCAATCCCCTGGTTAATGCAAGTTTCTTCTGGCTTTTCCACAATAAGGAAAGCAGACCATAAATTGAATTAGCTAAGGCCACCAAGCTTATTTTAGGGACCAAATTATTTATATCATTGCAATCTTCTGCCTGAGGTTGAATTCAATCATTCTCACAGGTCTCAGCAAGATCTTATCCGCTGCCACCCAGAAAATAGCAGGTAGGCAGCCAAGTGATATAAGGTCTTTGTTCTCCTGAAAGGCTCTGAGGGCATACTACACCTTGGGAGATACATCTGTATGTCATTTGTCACTCATGCCTCCAGATGGGTCTTCCTCTTCTACTTCACACTGTCTGTCCTCCTCCATAGACCTGGAACAAAGCCTTAGGTTTCCTAAGGCTACACTATTCTCATCTCCCTTTCCACTAATCTCTCATTCCTTCCTTGAATCTGATAAGTCAGGAGAAGTTGGAATCCATTTGGCAAAATGTAACTCCAGAAACCACTACTTCTCGCATGTTTTACTACAGTAAATGAAGAAAAGGTGGAGAGTACTGCCAAAAGCCTTAGAGGAACATATATCTGAATCCTGCAAACACTTAGGCAAGAGCACATGGAAAAAGGCCAAATGTTGATGATATTGGGGGCTATTATTGCTACTAGCAAAACCATTGTGGAATACCATCTAAAATACATTGCCACAATTTTTGTTCAGTAAACAGATTAAAACTTCACCACTCCAGACAAATAACTTTTGTCTTTTCCAGTGCAGTGCCTCAAACAGCATCCATCTTTAAGAAAACATAATTCTACTTGGAGAGCTAGCTAATTGAAATCGCTTGCTCTATATTGGTACTTAGCTAATGCCATCCAGAAACACAGGTGTGGCTGGAAAAATAGGGGTTTCTTCACATGGGTATTTGCTGCAGTGACCTACTGTGCCCACCAAAGCTCATGTCAGCACTAAAGGAGTACCACCTGCAAGCTTGCAGCAGGGTGTGGGGTAAGAGCAGATAACAGAAACCACTCTATTTTCAGGCTTCGGTCATTTTGGCTTGTTACTTTGGAATATAGCTTTTCCTTGGAGACCTCTTTTTCTGTGCTCTTCCCTACAACCGACTACGGTCATACCAACTTTGAACTGATGATGCCTGAGCCTCCAAATTACTTGCTTCCTGGCACAGCATATGTTGCTTAGGTTGCAAAGGCATGGAAAACCAACTCACCGGTATACTGTCAGAGACCACAAAGAAATAATAGAGATCCCTGCTTTCCCTCCCTGCCTGTGATTTTGGTCCAGCCCCCAAACTGGCATTGTCTGCTAGAGATCATTCGTTAAGTATAGCCTGATGCCCTTTATTGAGATGGGAGTAGCACAGCTGAGGAAATGTCACCTCCATATGTGATTCTCTGTCTCCTGCCAGAGGTGTTTCCTAGCACCAGCTCAGATGCAGTGCTGCTGTGGGAGCCCAGTGCCCAACAGGGCTCCCACTTTCAGAGAAATGCTGGGGAAAGATACTGGCATCACAAAGGTTACTGCATGTCTCCCAGGGAGTTACAACTGTCTGACTATTTTTCATATGTTTGCCTTGAGTTCCCAGAAACCCTCCCATACCCTCTCAAAGGGCATTTTCTTCAGCCTTCTGCTCACACCTCAGATACTTTCCAGAGGACAGAGGTGCTATAGCTGTATTTGTGGAGAGATAGCAGGGCTACAAAGTGAAATCAAATTTCACCCCTGACAGTGTATATTGTGTGCAGATATCCTGTGGTTGTTTCCTTAGCTGTTGTAGTTGCAAATAAGTGTTTCTGTGTTTATCCAGGTTCCTTCTGGAGCTCTCTTTATTTTCACTGTATTCATAAGGAGCACTTCAAACCAGAGCAAATTTGGAACCCTCTGAATGTGGTGTTAAAATAACAAAGCCCTCCCCAGTAAATTTCGGAAGGTTGGTGGGGGTTTTGCCAGCCCCTGCAACTGACCAGCTAGCTGTTAGTGAGAAAGCAAGACATGAAATTGATGAGCGCTTGTTCTGTGTTCTTTGACAAATCTTCACAGACAGAATAGCACAGTTCATCCTCCAGACACCAGGTTTTGTTTTCTGCCTTTGCTCACCAAACAGGAAATGAAGCTATCTTCATACTTGCTGCAGGGTATAGCATCAAATGACAATACAGCCTCCTGCTTTGAAAGAGGAAACTGCATACTTAGCAATAGTATTTGCACAGGTCCCCCCAAAATTTTGATCTCTCATTTGGATTAATGTTTACTGTTTATTTTGATTCTTGAGAGCTGTAGCTCTTCAGCATTGTTCTGTACTATGACACTGTTCCTCAGTTTATTGGTTTAGGGATGAAAAAAATTATTCTGTAATTGTTTGTATTCTTACAAGGCATCTCTTATCCTTACAATTTTACAGAAAAGTCTTGGGAGGTAGCTACCTACCTTAGCTCCTGCAGTTCATGTGCTGCTCGTGTTCCTATTTTTAATATCACTATGCCACCAAGCTTTTCAGGCACACAGTTGAAATCTGTATGGAGATCTTTACATTTTCCCTGAGGTGGTTTTTTTTCAGCATAATGCAGCTGCCACTGTCCAAACCACAGATCCCAGCTAGTGCAGGGAAGGAGGCAGGGGCCAGCAATTCACATGGACACAGCAGATTAATTTTCCTGATGCCAGAGTCAGGGGCTGCTGTTTCTGAGTCTGGGATATTGACAGTCATGGTTGGGATAGATGTCAGGAAGTGTTTCTGTGACACCTCTTTTTGGCCTCTTGTTTAATGGCTGAATGAATCACATTCGTTTTCACTGCTGATTCTGAGTGATGAGGAGCAATGAGGAACAGGGTTACATCTCTCCCATTGTAGAGCTGATTGGGCCAAAATGATTCTTAGCTGAGCAACCCTGGGAGCTGCTCCACTGTCATTTGGCCTATAAATGGTGTCTTTAATCCTGGCAAACCAGCAGCCCAGCCACAGCCACGTGGCTGTCAGTACATAGCCACCACTGCAGGGAACAGAGGACAACTGCACAACTTATCTCAGGCAATGCCATTCCTGCTGGGGACTCAGCTTTCCAGTGCCCCTGGGGAGGAGAAGAAGTTGTTACCCTCTGTTATGCTGAAAAAACATGCAAACAAAACATTTCTCTAGGTCATGTAAGAATTTTTTGTTGAAAGCGAAAACAATGCAAATCTCCCAACTCCATATTGTCCCTCTGTCCTTTTACATAATGCATTTCTTTAGTAGCTGCATCTGACCCCAGTGTTGAGACATCAGCTGATCCTGGAGAAAGCTTTTATACTCGTGTCATGAGTCAGTAAGTATTGGACCCTCCTTGATCATAGACACCACATCTGTGTCATTCCAATTATTCCAAGAAAATGTAAACTGTGATAGGAAAAGCTGCTCTGTTTAAAATATTTTGACTTTATAGTATCTTAAAGCATGTATCTTTCAGCTATACTTTATCTGCATTTGTCCAGACATCCGATACTGGGGATCACGGGCTGGCACCTCACTAAAGTTGGTTGTCCAGTTACTACGGTCTGATTCTAAACCTAGTTAAATATCCTGAAAACTTTCAATTTATTTCCATGACAGCAGAATATATTAACTTGGCAAATAAATGTGACTTCTACGTAGTTGGGATGTGGTTTATTGCTCTATGCTGAAATGCACCAGTGAGAAACCGCCTCAGTAAAATGGGGAGTTGATGCATCCATTTTAATACTGTCGCAAGGTGTGTGGTTTGCTGTTGACAAAATTCCCAGGATTCTGAAAAGTAAATAAAAGTAGGACAGGTGCCCATCACGCAGAGTTAGTGATGGATAATTATTCTTCAGTTGCATTGAGAATATTGTTTTCTTACATATCAGCTCCTCCCTCAGAAAAGCTCAGGCATTGTCCATGATCTTGAAATATGGATTCCACAAAAAAATCCCTTCCGGAAACAGAGTAGTATGAAGAATTTGGCTTTTTTTTTTCTAAAACCATGAACTCTACATTAAGTAGAATTTTATGCAGGAAAGGTGCTGTGCATCCATGCGCACTCCCTCTTATGCACACCTTCCCTTCTCATGGATCTTCAGCTCTCTAAACCCTTAGCCATGTGTGTTACAGCGACAACTGCGTAATAGCTCAGCATCTCTCTCGGGAACAACTGTGGATCCCTGACTTCCACAGAAAAGACAGGAGAGCTGCAGAGGCAGTCTGTGGCTGGGTCATGGGAGCAGGGGTACCCATAGCAGATTTACAAACCTAATTTTACAGCCAGCGTGTGTTGTGGCTGACTACTTGATACAATAGTCTCCTGTAATGCAAACTGTGTCCTAGGCAGAGGAAGAGCTTTCTCAATTCAAGTTTCTTTGCTTGAACACTTATTACTAATAGGCTTGATGTTGCTTATTAAAGCATAAGCCCATGTGATTACGCTGACACACGCATGACCTCAGTAACCCACAGACAGCCCTGCTGGCTGCACTTTAAGGGATACCCTATGGCAGATGAGGCCTGTGGCTGCAGGCATAAGTGTCTCTAGAAATGGCATCTTAAGATGAGACAGGAAAAGAGCCCTGGCCTCCACTTAAAGGGTAGTGCGGTGCTTTGCTGTTTAAGAGCAAAGGCAATGCCATAAACATGAAGAAGGCAGGAAGGTATAGTGGTAAACATAAACCACACCAGTTGTTGCAGACCGTGCTGCAGTAATTTGTTCCAGCAGAAAGAAAAAGGGATGAAGGAGGGAGCTGACAAAGGTTTAAAGGTTTACATACCAGGGAGGGAATACAGGAGACCTTCTGTTCAAATGCATATGGAGACAAGTGATCTCAGATCTGTTATTACATGCATGTCTGTTAGGCCAAGACTCAGGGACTCAGTGAAAGAAGCTAATTACGAACCAGTTCTTTACAGTCAAAGACTATTCTCCACTCACAGGCAACTCCTTGTCTACATAAGGACGTCAGTCAAAACTCTGCACAGTCAAAGCTGAAAGAACAGTGAATTTTGAACTCCACCCCACGTATTTTCTTTCTATATCACAGTCCCACCAACAGTACCACTCAAACTTCAATTCAACCTATGTGGAAAGATGCACACACTTAGAAATAGCAGCATTCATATCTTCTTTGCGCATTCTTTTCTGAATCCTCAGTGCGTGATAAGTAAGTATTGAAGACTGCAAGCACATTAGGCTTGGGAATGATTAGCAAGTTGGGTTTTTTTTTCTCAGTGAGAAGATTTTTGAAGTGAAAGCTTACATGACACTTTTCTAAAAGCAGAAAAAAAATGTTAAAGTTTAAATAACGACATGTTCCACTATCAAGTGATATATAAACATACAATGACAATGATGATGCAGTGTTAGCATCAGTGGCTCCTCCACAGCATGACCAAAGCCATGTCTCCAGAGGAGCAGAACTGTTGCTCAGAGACATAGAGTCACAGCATCATTTAGGCTGGAAAAGCCCTTTAAGGTCATTAAGTCCAACCATTAACCCAGCACTGCCAAGCCCACCACTAAACCATGTCCCTAAGCACCACGCATGCCTGCACATCTTGTAATACCGCCAGGGATGGTGACTCAACCATTTCCCTGGGCAGCCTGTTCCAATGTTTGATAACCCTTTCAGTGAATAAATTTTTCCTAATATCCAATCTAAACTTCCCCTGGTGCCACTTGAGGCCATCTCTTCTTGTCCTATTGCCTGTTACTTGGGAAAAGAGACCAACACCCTTTGGTGTTACGTCTATTCAGGTAGTTGTAGAGAGCAATAGGGTCTCCCCTCAGACTTCTTCTCTCTAACCTAAACAACCCCAGTTCCCTCAACTTCTCC
The DNA here is from genome assembly GCA_013400835.1 of Zapornia atra. NCBI lineage: Eukaryota > Metazoa > Chordata > Aves > Gruiformes > Rallidae > Zapornia > Zapornia atra. Next base: position 5,599 of record VZTU01002750.1, on the reverse strand, counting down.
TCTTAAGACTTGTGCTTCAGACCCTTTGCCAGGTTTGTTGCCCTTCTCTGGACACACTCCAGCACCTCAATGTCCTTCTTGTAGTGAGGGGTCCAAAACTGAACACCGCACTCGAACTGCAGCCTCACCAGTGCTGAGCACAGGAGTACGATCACTTCCCTAGTCCTGCTAGCCATACTATTTCTGACAGAAGCCAGGGTGCTTCTGGCATTCTTGCCACCACATAGCAGAATAGTTGGCAGTGTTTTGACCAGGAAAAGGAATAATTTCCCCTATGCTCTAGAAAGCTCTAGCCTCTGATATTGGTTTCTGTGTTGCAACATAGTTTACAGATTAAACATATCAAGGATGCTATTAAATGTTGGCAGACTGCCTCCAGCTTCAGGACACTTCCAAAGAGTTTAGGCTGTATTATTTAGGGAGTCTGGTCAGTTTTGAGCCATTCCTCTTCTTCTTTCCAAGCACCACCGATCGGTGAGTGAGGCTACATCCCTGCTTTGCCCTTTTTGTGCCCATTTATAGATTATAGATATTGCCCAGGAATTTGTCTAATCCTTTTTCAGGGGCCTACTGGCACTGCCTCCCTTCTTATCCTCCCATGGCAACAAGTTCCAGAAGTTCACTGTGTGCACTGTAACTGGATACCTTTTAATCTGACTTTGGGTGATCTACATGTTTCACTGAGTGCCCCTAGCTCTGGTATTGTGAGATTTACTGAACACCATGCCCACCTACAAGATATCTGCACTCTTTATGACTTTGTAAACTTGTCGTATCATCCCTCAGCCTTCTCATCACAAAGTGTGGTAGTCGTTGTAGACCCCTCCTGTTAAGCCTGCTGTTCTGCCAAACTAAGCATTTTGCTTTGCCTCCTTTCTGTGCTTTCCAACTATGCTATACCCCTCCTGGGCTTCAGAGACCATACTGCATTATGTGGTTTTATTAGGTGGCAAAATAGTGTCCTCTGCCATCAGGTCCCTTCTTGTTGTTGCCCAACATCTTGTTGGCTTTTTTGGGGGCAGTCAGGAGGCTTTATCGGACTAAAGTAGAGGAGAGAGCAAAGCTGTATCCAGAGACTTCAGAGCTTTGGCTGCAGAGACCTGGTCAGCAGAGAGGGTATTCACGGAGCTGCTGAAAGACCTGGCTGGTGTGTCCAAGGGCATAAACAGTGGCTGATGTTGACTGCCTATGTAAGATGAGGTAACAACTTTGAGAATGAGAAGAAACTGGTACCAGTTTTTGTTCTGCATCTTGGCAGCCCAAAAGCGAACAAGTGCTTGTTTGTCTCTTCTGAAGAGGAACAGCGGTCCAGACAAAGGGTCACCACTCAGGGTGAGCCACATTTTCTGTAGATAGCATTTACTGGCTCAGATTTAAATGTTTTAAGGTGAAAGCATCAAAACCACCTTGAACTCCCATTCAAACCACTGCAGCACACTTCTTGTGAGAGTTGATTTTCATTAAAGGCCATATATTCCCTAGAACAGCAAACCACTTCTAGCAGAAGTACCAAAATGCTGGTTACAATAAGTATTTCCTTCAGGAATGTCCCTTTTGCTCGAGTTTCTTCACAAGTCCCAAGAAATCAGCAGGCTTCACTTACAATTTGCTATGGACCTAACAGGGTTTGCTAAATTTTGTGCTTAATTGAGGCACAACTCATATTCTAATACACCATTCACATACTTTTTAAATCTATTTCTCATCAAAACCCCTCTATTACAGGTGCACCTCAGGAAAGAGAGCTAATAAGCCAACATGATTCATGTAGTGAGGACCCGACACCTCCAGTCATTCTTTTCAAGTGCTGTTGGCATTAGTTAATATTTTCCACCTTTACTTTAGGTAATTTCCTAGTTTTCTATAGACAAGAAAAACATTTCAATAATGACACCCACAGCTCCAAACCACTACTTAGCACATAATGAACTAATTTAAACCAAGTCAATTTGATTCCAATTTTCCACCGTGTGAAACAGATGCTTTTGCCAAGGCCAAAAGCTGGACATAAAGAACAGTAGCAGGGGAGCACAATCCTACGTCTAGGTGCAAATCATGCCTACATAGTACCATATTTCAAACAATGTTAAGTATAAAGTAAGAGAAAGAACTTGGAGGCAGAACCACTCTGCATTTGCCATTTCATTCCTGGTCACTTCACAGTCCTAAAATTTTGCTTCTTGTAAAGTTTTGTTTGTTAGGTTGGTTGTTAGTTTGTTTGTTTTGATGATTAGCAGAAGGTTCAGTAGCTATTTTGTTTGTTGTGAAAGTGTGACTTTGTACCAAAATGTTTGTGACACTTTGATGAAAGTATAAATCTCCACAAGATTGAGATGCTGAAATTTAACCATTAAAATAAATGTAATTTATTTAACCAATAAAATTAATTGTAACACTTTTTTTTCTTTTTTCCCCATAATGCATTCCACTCATACTGGAGCAAAGATGGCTGCAGTACATAAGACAACCTGTGTCTGCAAAAGTCCTTTGAGTGATACACACATTGGTGTATTTGCATTTCAAGCCTGTGTATCATTTTTATAACCACACTGCATCAAAGGTAGGGTTTAGATTTATTAACAAAGCCAAAATACACAACAGTATCTCTCTAACAATAGGACTGTAACAACAAGCTCTATTTAAAAGTCACGGCTCCATGTTTTCCAGTCACAGATTATACAGAGCACTTTCTAACACACCCGACAAAGGAAATGCTAACATTTAATGCTTTCAAGTCATTGCTGATAGAGGAGGATCACCAGAGGTGGTTTGCTTTGCTGTGCTCCTCTGAAGAGCATACATATTCAGACAGCTCCCTTCTGCTGCTACAGAAGGTAGGGCTGTATCCTAAAAGAAAACCAAACCTTGATAAAAGAAAAAAAATTTGGTTCCCAGGAGCTAATCAGCTGCTGGGCACGTTTTGCCTAAGCAAACACAGCAGAAGCCTGTCAGCAACCCTGGGATATGTGGGAAGTGATTGCCTAACGAAGACGTGGTGGAATTTGCTATAAGGTGTTTTTCTATTTCTTATCAACTCAACAGCAGGTTCAACTGTTTATCCTTGCTTTTATTGCTTGAGTCCTCACTTCAAGCTGTTAGTGAATGCAGCCAGTAAGTGAAATGAAAGCCAAAAGAACAAGTGAAAGTCTGAGCTGGTAGGACCGGGCACACCCATCGCACCTCAACATCATTTTGACAAGGGAAATAATTAGAGAACCTTCCTAGAAAAAAATATGGAATATTGCAATACAGTCCTATCTAGTATGATCTGAAATCATCCTGCGCGGATACAACATGAACTCTGCCACCAGTGACCCCCATGTACCTAGTAAGTGGGTTTGAGAACACCACTGCTTTCTTGTGACCCAGCCTCAACGCTTTCACCTGTTCTCATCTACCATGTGTGGTGAGCTTACCCAAGGGCAGGAGTGCCAGCAGCTTTTGCTTACTACTTTGCAACTACTCCAGTCCGTTTTACTTCACTTCCAGTACAGGTACCAGGTGGATGCAACTCCATAGGTAAAAGCCAAGTCTGGAATTACTCTGTTAATGCTGACTCAATACTATCTGTCATCTAGAGTATTGGGCAGATGCTAAAGGCCACTTTCACATAAACAACTTCTGGAGCACAAGAGAAGCAGTACTGGAGAGCCAATGTTCACACCAGATGCATTTTAGGAGTTTTATTTTGGATTAGCTCTGGTCCAGTTTTGTGCAAAATGTCCTTTGACAGTGGGAATATGGTCAGTATGCTTCTACGCTGTCTCTTCTGGTTTAGTTTAGTCATAAAGGGATGTAGTTTGTGTGCCCTGACACCAGCCAGCAACCTCAAACTCCATGTGCTAAGCAGGAGTGATCTCTTATCTAAACCAAAATGCTAATACTACCCAGTGGAACTAGAGCAGCAGCTCCTTCTGTAGGCCAGCAGGTCCTATTGCTTCAGCTGTCCATGCTGCTGTGACTGAGAACTCACAGGAGTAATGACAGCTGATCAACACGGTTGCTCACCATTTCACAAGACTGGGTGGTCGCCTCCTCACTGCTCTGGTTCCATGATAATGCAACTCTATTGGCAGATACTGACAATAAGGGAATCCTTCTTCAGCATATGCTTAGGATGTAATGCATATGCTAAATAAATGCTATTTAACATGAATTTCATGTACACTGATGTAAAATCTTCCTCAGAACAACTAAATACCAGTATGGAAGTTCAGGTCAGATGGTATCAGGTGATTCCAGGAGGAACTTCAGGCACACTTGTTTGTGAAGTAGGTGTCAAGGGCAGCATTACTCCCCGGAGTAGAGGCTAACACCAGAGCTATCACTGCCCATGCCAGACTTGAAGCTCTTCTAAATACTGCAAACTGTTCTCTGTGTTATAATGCTTCAGGAAAGGGTGAAGTGGAGACACAGGCAACGTAAGTGGTATGTCCAGTTACCTGTAGGGAGTCTGCATGTGCCTGACCTGTGGGCTGATGTTTCTGTGGAAGTTTCTTTTTCCTCCTCTGTGAGCAGCAGGAACCTCAGTGTGGTTTAGGTATAGTTCCAGCCAGGCTGACTAGATAGGTATTGCACACTCCCCAGCACACCCAGGGAACTTGGCAAAAAATAGGCTGGTTTGGGTTTTTTTAGCATTCCAAATGAAACAATGAAGGTAATTATTTCTTCGATTTGGAAAGTGATACTGAATTGGCCTCTAGTTACAAGAACTGCCTGGAGACTTTCCTGTGTTTGTTTTTGGGTTTTTGGTTGGTTTTTTTTAATTCCTTCAGGAAGGTGTCTCAGCACAGCACAGTTATTACAATCCTCCTCTCCCCTGAGGGATCACCCTGCCATTCCTTGCTCTGGCAAGGGTCCAACTTGCTTTAACAAGTGCTCATCTTGAGTCCGTGTTACTGACTTGGGTCCTCAGTGCTTAATGGGATTGGAAAATGGAGGTTTACTGGAAGTCTGCTGAAAAAAAAATAATCACAATTATCAAAACTATTTCAGCTGCATTCAATTCATCTGAAAAGAGAGACTGTTTGTGTGTCAAATAGTTCACTTGATGTTCTTTAAATGACACAAGTGATCCATACATGGTGTATTAATATTTCCATTGCAGTGTTTTGTGGGTTTTTTTCAGTTTCAGTAAGTAATTGTCCTGGCTCTCAGCTGGGATAATTTCCACAAGAAGATGGGAGGAAACACAGTTGGGACATCTGACCCCAACTAGCCAAAGGGATGCTCAATATCATGACATGTTCAGTATATAACTGGGGAGACCTGGCCAGGGAGGAGGAGCAGCTGCTCAGGGGTGGGCTGGGCATTAGGTTCTGGGTGGTGAGCACATTGTGTTGTGTATCATCTGCTTTGTATATTCTGCCACTGTACTGCTGCTGTTTCCTCTGCCTTAGCTCTCCCAGTAAACTGTCCTTATCCCAACCCATGAGTTTTACCTTTGTCTTCCATACCTCCTCCCCATCCTGCCAGAGGGTGAGGATGAGTGAGTGGCCATGTAGTACTCAGCTGTCAGCTGGAGTTAAACCCTGATATTCCTTTTTGGTGCCCAAGATGGTGCATGAAGAGTTGGGTAATGACAGATCTGACCAGAGCA
>VZTU01002738.1:0-13967 GCA_013400835.1 Zapornia atra | reverse complement strand
GTGGACCTAATGATCTCTTGAGGTCCCTTCCAACCCCTATGATTCTGTTATTCTGTGATTCTCTGATACCTGCATCCTCTCAGGTCAGCCAGCTCTTGTCACCCAATGATTATAATCCTGGGCAGTGAGGAGGACAATGCTGTTACAGGGACAGGGAGAGGCTAACCCCGGGCAAAGACCAGCTTCTCAGTGATGCAGCCTTGCTATAAGGAGGCCTACAAGAAGCTAGAGCGCCGCACGACAGTAGAAGGAGAAAGGCTGTGTGTCTAGCACTGACTTTTTCTCATTAATCACTGCTTTCAGGGCAGCAGATATGTCCTTCGAAGTCATTTCCAGAATGTTCAGTGTCAGCCCTGCTCCCCGCGACTCCACTCGCTTGGCGTTGTCCATCTGGTCTCCGAATAAGGGCATCAGCACCATCGGCACCGCGTTGCAGATGCCCTCGTAAACACCGTGGGAGCCTCCGTGGGTGATAAAGGCACGGGTTTTAGGGTGAGCTGTGGAGGGAAGGAAAGGCTTCCTTAGATTTATTTGGTTTGTTAAGTCACCAGAACACACCCCTAGGGGGGGAAACCTGCACAAAAATGGGGCTGGTAGGGATAGATCAAGGACTTTTTCTTGGCTGTCATGTGCAGCGTTACTCACAGACCACCTCAGGGCTGCAGGGAGCCAGGGGTTGAATGAAGCTTGGGTTGTAGAGCTCTGTCTTGGTTTGGGTAACCTCTGGAAAGCCTTGGATAATCCTCCAAAGCTTCTCAGATTTTAGGATGAAAACAGAGCCACGTGAGGTTAAAGAGGATGTTACCATCACTTTTTTACCATGTCTTCCTTTTACAGATATCCCCCATCTGAGTTCAGTTTTCTGACCAACAGATGCTCTCCAGGCAATATTGTGTATGATTTTATGTGAAAAGCCCAATGACCTGCCGGGAACTGCTCACTCAGGGACCTTAAATTTCCAGTCCAGTAGACAAAACCTTATAAAAAACCCATGACTGGGTGTTGAGGCTGGCCAGCCACAAAGACCCCCATTTTTGACAGTAAGGGTAGCTGGAACACCTTTCCAAACAGAGCTGTTTCATAATTCCACAGTTTTGAAGCTGCAATCAGGTAAAGTTTCTAAAAGATGAGCTCTGGTTCAAACAGCAAAGTCTGTAAGGAAATCCTCTGACCTGCAGTGGTACAGGCAATCAGCACAGGTGATGCTAATGGAGCCTTACAACAGCAGTGGCAGATTAAACAGAAACAAGCTGGTATCACTTAAGGTATCTCAGACCTACCTAGAAGATCATTCTGTGGCAGCCATTTGACAAGCTTGACGTTCTTCGGCAGGTTGGGGGGTGCCTCTCCCGTGTACCTCCACAAAACCTTTCAAGAGAAGGAAGCAGAATGTCAGTTCTCAGGAACCAGCCTCTTTTAGGCACACCCAAGAACGTTTGTGGTGCACAAAGCCTGTTTTGTCATGCAGAGCAGCTGGGGTGATGGTTTCTTCTGCCATCAGGGAGCAGGAGAAAGAAGGGAGGACCGAGCGTACTGAAAGCCAAAGGTAATGATGTGCTGTGGTTGAAAAGAGTGTTGAATTGCTGTGCTGGAAGGGGGAGAGGGAAACCTTACCGTTTGAGGGACAGTTCCCAAGGCATCTGCGATTTCTTTGGCTTTCTTCATAGGGATCTCAGAGACCATGGAGCCCAGTGAGAAGACAACGATGCCGTGTTCTCCAGAGGCATTCACCATAGCTTCAAATTCCTGCCGAGACCAAGCACATCCTTAGTCACAGTCAGATGCTTAAAATTAGTTATCTGTAGGAAAATGAGTCCTGGGGGGGGGGAAAAAATGGGCAAAGGTGGAAAAAACCCAAGTTGTGGAGGCGCATGAGTGTTTGAATTGGAACCCCAAACTGAGACTCAGTATGGATGTGAGAAAAACCATGCAGCAAAGCCTGCCTGCTCAAAGACATGGGTTTCCATGCAGTAAAAAGATGCTGTACCAGCCCCCAGGTGAGGCCACCATGCTTTATTTTTCATATTTATTGCAAGTCAGATGTTCTGGCTTTAGAGTTGATGCTCTCCTTTTCCAGAGCATGCAGCTGCAAGAGAGAATTAAGGTTTTTGAAAAGTGTTCTGACAGCAAACTTCTAATATCTGGCTTTATTTGGTCTGCTTGGAGTGTGATAATATTGAGCTGCTGCCAGTTGTTGGAGTTCCTTTTTTATCTGTGTTCTTTGTTTGACTTAAATAAATGAAGGAGTAAGAGATCTGTTACTGGGATCCAAGAACAAAAGGATTCTCATGAAGCATTAAAACCAGCTGAAGGACAGAGCCAAAATCCTGTGCCATAGAAAAATATTTGGTAAAGCTAGGGATGGAAAGACAAAACTGGAGGGAATTATTGCAGGCAAATTTAAACTAGAGGAATAAAATCAACTCAGTGTTCCTGTTGGAGGAGATCCAGAGGAGGCCACAAAGATGATCAGGGGGCTGGAGCACCTCTGCTATGAAGAGAGGCTGAGAGAGTTGGGCTTGTTCAGCCTGAAGAAGAGAAGGCTCTGGGGTGACCTAATCATGGCCTACCAATACTCACAGAGGTCCTACAGGAAAGTGGGAGATGGGCTGCTCATCAGGGAGTGCGGGGATGGGACAAGGGGCAATGGCTTCAAGCTGGAAGAGGCCAGGGCTAGGTTAGATGTTAGGGAGAAGTTCTTTACTCTGAGGGTGGGGAGGCCCTGGCACAGGGTGCCCAGAGAGGCTGCAGAAGCCCCTGGATCCCTGGAGGTGTTCAAGACCGGGTTGGATGGGGCTTTGGGCAACCTGGGCTAGTGAGGGTGTCCCTGCCCAAGGCAGGGAGGGTGGAACTAGATGATCTTTGAGGTCCCTTCCAACCCAAAGCTTTCTGTGATTCCTGTAAGTCTGACAATTGGAATTTTATCTCTAGAGTCTGAGGAGATAACTGAGATTGACCCTCTTAGCTGATGATCCATTATGTATTTTTCTGGCTGACCAGAGTGCTGTGGCCCTGTGCTTGAGACTGGATCCTGACGAGAAGGAGCCATGGAAGGTTTGGCCATAGCTGCACCCTGAAGAGCAGCCCTGATGTTCTCCTGGGGGCAAGTAAGGTGAAATGTAACCCTCACTTCAGGGCTTGGTTCTGTCCTACCAGCTTCCTCTGATGACACGCTCTCCACTAAGGCATCACAGGTGTCTGGTTGGGAGCTCTGTGTAAACTCACAGACATCTGGGAACCACAAAATCCTCCCCAAATTACAAATGTGGTTTTGGTATGAAATTCATTGGCAGTTTCTGATGCTGTGGAACAGATACAGTGATTCCAGGGACTATTTAGCCTTATTTATTTCCCATGGGACCAGGCACATCAGTTTTCCTCTGTCCTTTAAATGTTTCCCTGTGCCAAGGTCTGACCTGCTCAGAAATGCCACCCCTATTAGGAAATGTTTTGTAGCCCAGCTTTGCTGTTAGGTGGGTTATTTTACTGAAGTCTCTTTAAGCAGTATCTGCCTGTGCTGGTGTCCTTTATGAAATACCTGCAGTGGACACTCACTGAAAAGTAAGAGAAAGTGCTAGGGATTACTGGAAAGTGGCAGGTATCCCATATTTAGGAAGTTGGGCACAGGTCAAGTAAAATATATTTGCAGTCTGTATATTCTGGGATAGAATATTTTACACAAATGAAACTGGATCTCTTGCTGCTTCACTCGATGGAGCAGTGATTTCAATCAGGTCTGCCACTCTCTGGAATTCCTGTAGTAATGGTCCTCTGCTCAAGGGCGGAAGACCAGCGTGACCCAATCTGCTGCATCACCCCAGCTAGCACCAAGTCTTGTAAACAGGTATAAAACCCTGGTTACTGGTTTTATACTGATCATAGAATGGTCTGGGTTGGAAGGGACCCCAAGGATCATAGAGCTCTAACCCCCCTACCACAGGCAGGGCCACCAACCTCCAGGCCTGGAGCTACACGAGGTTGCCCAGGGCCCCATCCAACCTGGCCTTGAACACCCCCAGGGATGGGGCATCCACTACTTCTCTGGGCAGCCTGTTCCAGCCCCTCACCACTCTTTCTGTAAAAAAACTTCCCCCTAATACCTAATCCACCCCTCCCTTCCTTTAGTTTTAATCCATTCCCCCTTGTCCTGCCAAGAAAATAGGCAGCAGGAAAATACTGAGGGGAAAACCCCAGCTTTTCATGCAGGGAATCTGGGAGGTCTCCCACGAGATAACTGACTCCTCGTTGCTCATGGGGTGCTGAGGCGCAAAGTGCTTTCCTAGCCACTTCCACCTCGCTTGCTCTCCTGTCGTTACTGGAACTCCACCTCACGGTGAGAGCAAACCAGTGCAGCCACAGCTAAACGAAGGGACACAAAAGATAACTGACCTGCGACAGTGCTTTTTCCCGAGCACAGTTTATGCCTCCAATCAAGACCATGTTAGGCATTAAAGGCCTGGGGTACTCAAACACAAAGTCGTATTTCATGAGCCAAATGGACGCGTGGCTGAACAGCTTGAGCACCGTTGCCTCTTGCTGGAGGAATTCTTTGATCAAAGGGTCGTAGGGTGAATAAAGCGAGCTGCAAGCCAGGGAACCGCTCAGGCTAGCTATGAGATTGCCTGCGCGCTGCAGGAAGGCCATGCGGTCCGTGTAGCGAGTGAAGAACCTTGGGATGTAGGAAGGAGGGTTGGGGCAGAGGGTAGCGTGGGAGTCGAGGCTGCACGGCAGCCCCCGGACGAGGTACACAGAAGGAAGGGAGAGATGTTCAGCCACTATCTGTCCACATGGAAAGAAAGGATCCATAAGGACAGCATCGAAATTTCTTTCTTCAAGGTATTGGATCAGCTCTTTGTTGGACAGAAGGCGCTTGCAGGAATCAAAGAACATGGTTGTGATATTGGCCAGTTTTGAGAGTTTTTCCAAGAAGGGTTGAGGTGTGAAACTTCTATAACCCAGCTTCTGAAATTCTGCCTCCACATACTCCTTGGTGTAAGGCACGGAGTATGTTTTCATGGTATAATGCACCGATGAATCTATCCGCAAACTTATCTCTGGTGCAACCACCACGATTTCATGTCCTCTCTGCCTGAGCCGCTCCACAACCAGGCGCATGCTGAGCCAGTGGCTGCCATCGATAGGTACAACCAAAACCTTTCCACCTTCAGAAAAGGTCTGCAGGAGCAAGAAAAACCTGACCCAGGAAGCAAGAGAATGAAATCCTGGATTCGAAGAAGCCATTTTCCTTATGCTGTCAGCAAAGTTTCAAAGAGCTGCTAAACTTCTGCCAGGGATGAGGAGCTGCATCGTGGGGTACTTTGCAGTTTAAGCCTAACTAAGGTAAGTGTTTAATTTTTAACAGGCTGTATGTTTGTGGGCAGAAATAAGGGTAATTTTTAACTGTGGGTAAAGATTGGGTTTATCATCTATGCCCAGTGAAGGCTTTAAACAACTGGTAAAGGTAAAGCTGAGTGGTTGAATTAACATTATAGAGGATTCAAATGCTCAAGTGTGGAGTGACTGGTAGCATGTCACACCAAAAGACTCAATGGAGTTATGTGTGGAGTGACTGGTAGCATGTCACACTGAAAGACTCAATGGAGTTATGAATGGGACGTATCACCTGGCCCAGCAGTCGTTATCTTATTAACACCTGGTTAATGAACAACTCCCTACCTTGAGTTTGCTCAGCTGACTGGGCACAAAACTCAGAACAAAAGTCTGCCCTTTGGATTACCTTGCCCTCTCGGGAGTCTAAACAAGAAGCAATAATTGACAAGGGTTTGATATGCAATGAGTTGATAAGGTTTATCTTCAGCATTGTTTCTGTAGCGTAGCTGTTATCAAAGTGAAAGCCCTGAGTCTACAGTGGTAATAACTTCTGTTTGCAATGGCACCATTGTCTGAAAAAATAAAATAAATGCACTATTTACATAGCCCATTTGGGAGATGTGAACAACCTAGGGAGGGAGGGTAGGTAGACAGATACAATCTGAGGTTTCTTTTTCCTAATCAACCTCTTATATGCTGTTTTACACAAACTCAGAGGCAAAAGAGCTCCCTCTACCATCTCTGACTGCATACTGCTGGTTCTGGGGTATTCACAGAATCACAGGGGTTGTAAGGGACCTCGAGAGATCATCGGGTCTAACCCTCCTGCCAAAGCAGCTCCCCAGTTCATATTGCACAGATAGGCATTCAGACAGGTTTTGAATATCTCCAGAGAAGGAGCCGCCCCACCCCCTGGGCAGCCTGTCTCAGGGCTCCCTCACCCTCACTGGGGAAAAGTTCTTCCCCATGTTGGTGCGGAACTCCCTGTGCTCCAATTTGCAGCCATTGCCCCTTGTCCTGCCTCCACAGACCACTGAAAAGGGGCTGGCCATTTCCCCCTGCATCCCATACTTCAGATACTGATAAACATTAATAAGGTCCCCCCTTAGTCTTCTTTTCTCCAGGCTGAACAGTCCCAGCTCACTCAGCCTTTCCTCACAGGGGAGATGCTCCAGGCCCTTCATCATCTCCGTAGCCCATTTGCAAGCTCTATGACATGCTGTAGGTGTCTGGGAACATACAAATTGTTCATTCCCTATTTCCATTTTTTTCTCCTACCAAGTCTCCCCAACTGTTTGGGATAGTAACTCATATGAACTAGGATCATTTTGTCATTTATCTCAATACAGCTTCCGTGATCATCTAGTATTATGGTCTTATGCCTACAAGCCATGCTATACCCAGGCAACTCCATAGCTTAGACAACTTCACCTAAGCTCTCCTGGAGAGAAAACCCTTCAGCAGCTTGCAGGGCAGGTCTTGTAATCATCTATCAGAGCCTAAGATTCCCACTCCCAGACCATGCCAACCTGGTATTCGATCGCATATTGGCTCAAGCACAAGAAGTAAATCTTAAATAGTCACTAATAAGTGCTGTAATGCCCTCAATGTAAACAAGGACAAACCTTTGACAACGGCTTCTTCTGCTCACAGTTGATGCCCCCAATATAGACCATATTTGGCATTATTGGGCGTGGATAGTCGAAAACAAAGTCATATCTCATCAGCCAAACAGACGCTTTGCTAAACAGTTCGAGTACTGTTACTTCTCTGTGAAGAAACTCAGAAGCTAAGTTCTCATATTTTAAATAAAACAGGTAGCAAAACAAATGCTCTGAAGACCCAACCAGGAAGTTCTTCACACGTTCTGCAAATGTCATGTGATCTGAATTGGATGTAAAAGTCCTCGGCACGTAAGAATAAGGACTGGGACACTGGGTGGCTTTGTAATCTAAGGTACATGGAAGACCACGCATGAAGTACACTGAAGGGAGGGAGAGATACTCAGCAACAATTGGTCCACAGGGCAACACAGGATCCATCATAACAGCATCAAATTTGCTGTCCTGGAGGTACTTCATTAGTTCTTCATCATATAAAAGATGCCGACAGGTGGAAGAGAACATGTTGGTCAGTTCTGACGTATTCAGGAGTAAATTTACAACCTTTTCTAGAAAGGGAGGGTTATCAAAACACATTTCACCAATGGAATGGTAGTACCTGTCCACAAACTCCTGTGTGTACGGCACAGAGTATGTCTTGATGGTGAAAGACTGTGAGCTTTTCATAAGAAGAGTGGCTTCAGGAATCACCACCACAATTTCGTGCCCCCTCTCGCTGAGTTTCTCCAGAACGACACGCATGCTCAGCCAGTGACTTCCATCCTGTGGCACAACCAAGAGCTTCCCACCTTCTGCCAAACTCCAGAAAGAAAGAAAAAGGACAAGCCCAGCATATATCTGGTAGCTCCACATAACTGTCATGGGGCTGTTGGCAGGAGAAGAAATGAACTGTTCCTTCTTACTTCCTCCGAGCAGCATATGAAAGGCAAAAATAGTTGCACCTCACTTATAACTTGACGGTCTCTAATCTTTATCTCTACAAAATGTTTACTAAGACAACTTCTTGGAGCTCAAAGATCATGCTTTAGACCTTGATAAAAGTGCTATCAATGGATCTGGTAGGGGAAAAGCTGGACATGAGATGGCAATGCATACTTGCAGACCAGAAAGCCATCTATGTCCTGGGCTGCATCATGACCGGCAGATTAAGGGTGGTGATTGTCCCCATCTACTCTACCTGGAGTACTGGGCCCAGCTCTAGGGTCCCCAGTATATGACAGGCATGGACCTATTGGAGCAAGTCCAGTGGAGGGCCACAAAGATGATGAAAGGGCTGAAGCATCTCTCCTATTAAGACAGGCTGAGAGAGTTGAGCTTGTTCACCCAGGAGAAGAGGAATCTCTGGGGAGACCTATTGTGGTCTTTCAGTACCTAAAGGGGGCTCATAACAATGACAGGGAAGCCGTTCCCTGTGTTTATGTTATCTTAAATGATTGAGAACAATCAGTAGAGTTTTTGGTTAGCAGAGGTAGCAGTTGTTTGTAGAGGGATTTTTCTGGATCAGGGTTGTTAGAGGCAATTCACTGTGCACTTGACTGTCCTCAGCCAGATTAAAGGCAGGAGTACTGCTTCCCAACGTTCATGGCCAGAGAGCTTCTCCAGAGAGCTTATAAGACAAGGAGTGTGTTGCAGTATTGAGTGAAAGACCTAACCTCCAACTTTCCCTCTTCCGCCTTTGCTCAGAAAGGTTCCCACAGGGCATTCCAGACAGCAGGCAGGAGCTGGCACACCAAGCAGTGGTGTCACCAAAGTTTGAGTAACATATTAACCAAGTACCTTTTTTATATAAACAATGATGCAGCAGAATAGCTCTTGCTCAAGAGGGGCCATAAGAGTTCGTAGGCGCGTGGCTTGTGGCCAAATGTCTTTTCCAAAGCAATGGCACAGCAGAAGATGTGGCCTTTGCTCAAGAGGCCAGAAGAGTTTATAGGTGAGAGGCTACAGGACAAGTGGTTTTGGAAGTTCTTAATAATAGCTGTTTTTCAAAAGAAGTTAGTAAGGCTTGGCTGTGGCACAAGCCAAGAGAAGTCCACACTTGTGTCCTGTGCTTACCAGAAGGGGAAAACAGTTTCTGAGCTGCTTCTGCATGGGCTAGGATAAAAATTTTTAAGGCAAAAACCCCTCCAGAACTGTGTTGGAACTCCTGTTCTTTGAAACACTCAACCACAGCTTCCAGCTACTCAGTGGGGAGTAATGATGATGATGGAGCCAAATTTTTCTGGGTAGCAGTAAGTAGTATAACAAGGGCCACAAATAGCAGCTTGAGAGATCTGGACTGAACATATGGGGCTTTGGGAAACTGAGGCTGGTGGAGGATATCCTTGCCCATGGCAGGGAGGTGGAACAAGATGATCTTCAAGGTTGCTTCCAACCCAAACAATTATGTCACCCTGAGCTATGGAAAAAAGCTTTTTTACCTTAGAGATTTTATTGGAAAGAGAAAAGGTAAATGCCAAATATTTTCAAGTTTACAAAGTTAAAACAAGATACAGGAAAGGCAGCTGAAGAAAAGCAGTTGCTGGCTGGGGAAGAGAAATTGAGATCCCCAACAAAGCACACCTGATCAGAGAGCTCTGGATGTTGTTCTCATGCTGTGGAAATTGTCTTGGAGCAAGTAGGAGTGATGGAAAATCTGGTTTGTGAAATGTCTACCTTTGGCAGAGGTACCTGGGTGTGATAAGCATATTTCGAGGCTAATACTGTGTCCTAAAAGGTGGTTCTGCATGAGGCATGCTAAAAAAAAAAGTGACTCTCATAAGCCAGCAAGAAGGACTGTAACCTAGGAATGAGTTTCAGACATAAAATTATAGAATCATTAAAGCTGGAAATGCCCTCCAAGATCGTCTGGTCGAACCGTCCCCCTACTACCTCTATTACTCACTAACCTGTGTCCCTGAGTACCTCATCCAGCCTCTCTTTGAGCACCCTGAGGGATGGTGACTCCACCACCTCCCTGGGCAGCCTGTTCCAATGCCCAACCGCTCTTTCAGAGAAGAAATTCCTCCTCATTTCTAACCTGAACCTCCCCTGGCACAACTGGCAGCCATTCTCTCTTGTCCTGTCTGGTTGTCTGGGGGGAGAGGCTGAGCCCCAGCTCCCCACAACCTCTTCTCAGGTAGCTGAGGAGAGCAATAAGGTCTCCCCTGAGTCTCCTCTTCTCCAGGCTAAACAGTCCCAGGTCCCTCAACTGCTTCTCAGCAGAATTGTGTTCCAGACCCCTCACCAGGTTCATTACCCTTCTCTGGACACACTCCAGGGCCTCAATGTCTTTCTTATACTGTGTTCAGGTTCGGGCTCCTCACTATTCAAGGTGCGGCCTCACCAGAGCTGAGCACGGGGGGATGATCACCTCCCTGGTCCTGCTGGCTATGCTATTCCTGATGCAACCCAGGATGCCATTGCCCTTCTTGACCTCCTGGGCACACTGCTGGCTAACATTCAGGTGAGTGCCAACTAACACCAGCATCATTATGGTCCCATTCTGCAGCCTGCTAAAGCAAAGCTTTCTAGCTGTCAGTGAGGTGATCTTAAAAGACCAAAAACTAAAGGAGGTGGCTAGAAGGGATGCTCATGTGCAGTACCTCTGTGAGGTGACACAAGGGTCCCTCAGTAATCAGGCGATATGGCATTACGTATTCCCTAAGGTGGCAGTATGTGCTCAGGTAGTTGCTCCAGAGTTGCTGACGTACTGTTAGCCTATGCTAACATATAATCCACCCTCAAATCTCACATTTAATATATAGTAGTAGTAGTATTTGATATATACATTAAAGGGGTAACAAAAATGCAACAAACCACCTTCAGGGTAGCAGCATGTTGGTAAGTGTGAAAGTTGCATCACTGGATTTTGAGCATCACACAAACACCATTTTACATGTGAGTCCAGAGACTGAAGTCCACTGGCTGAACAGCCCATTCCAAAGGCAAGGGTGAAATGAGGTATCTGTCAGGAGAAAGTAAAGCTTAAAGTACGGAGTTGAGCGCCGTGGTTGTACCCTGGGTTTGTCTACCAAAAAAACCCACCCCAACATCTGCTGGTGTTGAGAGGCAGATAGTGGTTTTGGTTTGTTCATGATGTGAAAAAGTACTCCCTTCTGTCTCCTTTAAGCTTGCTGACATTTCATTTCAGTGTTATTCATAGGTCAAGTACTGGGAGAAACTGCCTATCAGTTCCCCTTTCACCTTTGTGAAGCTTTTCAGGATTTTATAGATCTCTGTCATAGTTCTTTTCATAGGTTTAGCTATGTGGTTTATTCAAACTCTGGTTTCTCTAGAGAATGCCAAGTTTGAATGCTCTTAAAAATGCTTCAGTTTTACTGTGTGAGCTTCAGCTCTTTCTGAAAAGCTCTGCTTTGCAAAGTCTGTATCTGGAAAACTTAACAGGAATAGTTATTTCTAAAAATCAAAGCTATGATGTTACTCTACAAACCACAAAATGTATTTGAGCATATATTTTAAAAATATGAAATAAATCCCACACCAATTTTATAAGAACAAAGCCAGCTAACTTATACTTTTATTTTTATTATGCCAGTTGATACTTCAAATACAGAGCATCACTGGTCTGGGATACGCACGAAGAATGCCACAAGCTGGAGAAATGGGCCAAGACGAGCCTCATGAAAGTCAACAAAGGCAAAACCAAAGTTCTGCTGCTGGGCTGGGATAAGCCCATGCCACATGACAGGCTGCACTCTAGCTGGACAGATGGCAGCTCTACAAAGAATGGACAAAAAGTTGAATATGACTTGCAGCCATAGAGGCAATAGCATCCTGGGCTATACAAGCCAGCAGGCGGAAAGAGGTGATCCTTCTCTTGGAGTTGGGCTCAGTGATCCTTATATAGGTCCCTTTCAACTCAGTATAATCTATGATTCTCCTCTGTTCAGCACTTGAGAAGTATCTGAAGATGTGTACCCAGTTTGGGGTTCTCCAGTAGAAGACTGACATTGATGTACCCAACGATGTCCAGCAAAAGCCAAGAAGATGGTTAGGAGCTGGGGGCTGTGACACAGAAAAAGAGGCTGAGGAAGATGAGCTTGCTCAGGATTCAGAAGAGAAGGCTTATTCAGAAGGAGACTTTATTGCTGTATTCAAGTCCCTTAGCAGGAGGGCATAAAGAAAACAAAGCAAAGCTCTCCTCATAGATTCACAGGGAAGGGATGAGAGGCAACAGACACAAGCTGGAACTTGGCAAATTTGAATAATAATCTGATATACAAAAGTCTTTTCACTATAAGAGTCAGAGAAGAAACTAAAAATTTGACAAGATATAGAATGGAACCAACTGGACACACTTTGACTAGGAGATTTGCTGAGAGACCTGCAAATGACCTTCCAAAAAGAAGTATTTTATGAGTCTCTGACACTTCAGAACATAGAGGATCCTACTGGAACCAACTGGACACACTTTGACTAGGAGATTTGCTGAGAGACCTGCAAATGACCTTCCAAAAAGAAGTATTTTATGAGTCTCTGACACTTCAGAACATAGAGGATCCTACTGGAACCAACTGGACACACTTTGACTAGGAGATTTGCTGAGAGACCTGCAAATGACCTTCCAAAAAGAAGTATTTTATGAGTCTCTGACAATTCAGAACATAGAGGATCCTACTCTAAAGGGAAATTAAAAAACCCCAAAAGACAGTAGCATAGAGGAAATCAGTAATGACAAGTTGGACCACGGGATGAGCAAAGGTCTTCTCAGAGAAAAGTGCCTCAGACCACATCAAAAGCCCAGAGAGAAGAAGTGCTGACCAACCTACTCTAATGTCAAAGCTGACTTTGAGCAGAGGTCCAAGGTCAGTGGGGAGTTCCCCAGAGATAATTCCATATACAACACTCGCTCCATCTTTATACTGGGATATTCTGATGCCTTCACTGAAGCACATGCTGGCACCTCTTTGAAAAGCAAAAGGAGTTTTAAATCCTCCTATCACACGCAGAGAGAGATCTTTCTAACAAAACCTGTGTTACTGTTGTTCAGAGTACATAAGAGCCTCCAAGAATGACAAGGATAAACAGAGTTCAACTCACCTGAGTTAACTTCTTATAAGCACAGTTTACTCCACTAATCATAATCATGTTGGGCATCAAAGGTCTTGGATAGTGTAAAACAAAGTCTAGCTTCACGAGCCAAATGGAAGCCTGGCGTAAGAGGTCTGTCACAGTCACATCCCGCTGGAGGAACTCAGAAGCCAGTTTTGCATATGGTTGAAAAACAAAATCACAAAGAAAATAATTTGGGATCTCAAAAATCAGATTCTTCACCCTCTGGAGAAAGTTCATGCGGTCTGAAAGGTCTGTGAATACCCTGGGGACATAAGAAGGGGGGTTGGGACACTGAGTGGCTTCAAATTCTAAACCACAGGGTATTTGCTGCAAAAAAAACACAGAAGGGACTGAAAGATGCTCAGCCAATATCTGCCCGCAGGGTAGAATTGGATCTGTAAAGACAGCATCAAACTTGCTCTCCTCAAGGTATCTGACAAGCTCTTTGTTGTTCAGTAAGTGGGTACAGGTGGACAAGAACATGGCAGAAGTATTTTTCACACCTTCATACGTTCTAAAAGCTCTTTCCAGAAAAGATCCTTCTTCAAATACATCCTGGCTAGTTCTCCAGAAGATGTGATGCATCTCTTCCTGCGTGAAAGGGACTGGGTATGTTTTCATGACAAAAGTCTTTGCTGGCTTTATGTACAAACTGACTTCAGGTGCAACCACGATGACTTCATGCCCCTTCTGCCTCAGGCTGTCCAACACTTCCCGCATGCTGAGCCAGTGACTCCCGTCCACTGGCACCACCAGCAGCTTCCCACCAGTGGCCAAAGTGAGCATGGACAGGAGCAGAACCAGCCTCACCGTGACTCCTGGATGAGCGCAAGGCAGCAGGGCCATGGCTGCAGAGATCTGGTGAGTGCTGCCCAGAAAGCAAACCACCGGTGGCACTGACGCTACGGTGCCAGCTCCCTGCTTTTAAGCAGTCTGTGCCACAGCAGAACTTTTGATCTG
>VZTU01002729.1:5821-17511 GCA_013400835.1 Zapornia atra | reverse complement strand
AATTCCTTTTTAAATGAAGGGAAAAAGTTGGAAAAAAGTGTTGAAGTAGTGAGAAATACATTTTTAAAAACACTTTAGGATTCTATGGCAGAGGTATTTGAGTTTTTCACCTATTGAAGACAACCTTATTTCCAGTAGTTATGCATGTATGTGTATGAGCTGTCATTTGTATAGGGAAAAAAGTATCTGCTAACATCTAACATAGAAAATGTTGAAGGAAATTGTGTAATACTGAACTGCTGGCCTATTGGTTGAAACAAAAGTGTTAGATTAAAAACCTACTCAAGTTTCCAGCTTAAGAGGCAAAGAGAGTTAGGAAAATTTATGAAAGTTTAAAATGTATTTTTGACATTTCATAATTAATCTGGTGGGGAAGAGGATTAACTTCTCATCTTGGATGCTGTTGCAGTGAAAGTTAGAAATGCTCTACCAAATCTCTCCTCCACTACTATTTCTATTAAAATTACTCAAAATTATACAAAAAATCATTCTAAAACCCTGTCTTATATGCTATTCAGTGTTACATAGGCTGGGAGTAATATTAAGAAGAGTATTTTGTCATGGGCAGCTGTGAATCTGAAGGAGTACTGTCTGCTCCTCCAGACAGAAGCTTCTGGTGAACTGAGAGGCTGGAGACTCCTCTGTTATCAGCAGAGGAGTGCACTAAGGAAGGAGATTTTTTTCCTCTTGAAACCTGAGCTTTGTGTCCCTCATTCCAGGATGTGAGGAAAGACCAGAGGTATGGTTAGTTGAAGCCAGATGAGAAGCAAAGTTTGTGCAACGCAGGAAAGTACATTGCAAATTAGAAAAAACCACTAAGAAATGGGAAAAAAAAATTGTGAAATGCAACTGACTGGAGGTAAGACAAAGTGCTAGCTTCATGAAATAAAGGCTAAATGAATACATAATAATTAAAAAAAAAGAAAAGAAAATCAGCAAAACCTTTGCCTTGGAAGGGACCACTAGCAGCTATTGAGTCCAACCTCCTTTTCCCTTCAGCAGTAGACCAGGTTGCCCAGGGCTGTGTCCAGCTTTTACTACATCCACCCTGGGCAACCTCTTGCAGTGTTGAACCACTCACAATGGGAAGAGATTTTTCCTTTAGGTACAACCTGAATTCCTTCTGCTGTAACATGTGGCTGTTGCCTCTTGGCCTTTTTCAGTGCACTTCTGAGAAGGATCCATCTTCTCTGTAACCCTGATTTTGGAAGACTGCAGCTAGATGTGCCTCAAGCCATAATTAAGGCAAAACAACCCCAGTTCCTTTTTATTTTTAGTAGTTTTTATTCATGGTCACCGTGCTCCAGCTCACTGTCATTGTGGCACTCCCTCCTCCAGACTTTCTCCAATATGTGGGTCTCTGTCTTCTATTGCTGCAGTATTTCAGATGCAACCTGATCAACCCATCCCTCCACCACGTTCAGACAACCCAACTCTTGGTTCACCTCAACCCCAGGTTCTTTTCAAATCACCTCATGGGTAGTAGTTAAAATTATTCGTTGCTTTAAAAATGTAGAATGAAGCTCTTTGACCTTGTTAAACTCAAGTTCTTCAATCAAAATCACTGTAGTTTCCAGCACTGGCTAGTTAAAAGCAGTTCACAGGACACTCAGTTTTATCTGGCTTGTCATAAACATGATGTTGTAAAATCAAAGCAGACTCAGACACATAGTGATGAGGTATAGAAGCAAGGATTTGTGAGACACTCGGGGTCTTCTGTGTGGAGGTTGCAGGCATAATATATCTCTTTGCAAGTGTTTTTTACTTCTGGTAGTATGGACCAGGTAAAAGGTGCTTCTTTCATAACATGAACTCTCTGCTAGGTGACTTCTGCAAGTATCTACTTTTGCAATGCAGACAAACAGCACCTGAGAAAATACTGATTAGTTCACTGGCTGCAAAGAGGATAAAAGTGCACAGAGTTGTGCAAGAGGTAACTCCCCCTGGACTTAAGAAAGGATTTGGGGCCACAACCAGTAGGAGAGCTTGTGAGGAGGGAATTAAAAGCATTATACAGTGTTACAGCCTTTGACCTGTACCTGTACCTAACCCTAACCCTAACCCTAACCCTAACCCTAACCCCTAACCCTAACCCTAACCCCTGGACCATCCTGCATATGACCCGGTGAGACTCACAGAGTCACAGTTGGAAGGGACTCATAAGCATCACTGATCCCAAACCCCTGCCCTGCACAGGACTACCTAAGATGAAACCACATGATTAGGAGCATCATCCAGGTGCTCCTTGAAAATACATTGGTATTGCTCAAAAGACAGGTGGTGACAGCTGTTGAAATCCTCTTCCTGCAACAGGTTTGGGACACCAGAGCTCTGAAAATTTCTCATTAGTTCCTTCCACAATACTCTTCAGTCCTGTGTCTGAACAAGGATTTGTTCTCCTGCAACATAGGGACAGAACAAGTTTGGACTTGTAATGGGTAGAAGCTTCTGTTTGGAGTACAGTGTGGATTTAGCCTTAAACTACTCACATCTTCCCCCAAATGTAGGCAAATGTAGGCTGTTACATAACTGGTACACTGATTCTAAATCATATCCTGCTTTCTGAAAGTTGGATTGTCTTGCCTCCACTGTGGAAGCACGTGATTGTGCTTTGGATTGATCTCACCAACTTCAGATCACTTAACCAGCTACCAACGAGGTGATTAACAGCTAAACTGCTGACTTGCCTTTGAAGTCAATGGAGAAGGACGTGTTTTAATTCAGTCTTAAGACCAGGAGCTGCAGTACATCACTTCCTGCTGAGAGATTCCTGCTTTTACCTGCTGATAGTGTTGGGTGCCCATGGCAGGTAACTTGGGCTGCATAATGAAACTTCACGTGGCTGGATCTGGGTGCTCTGAGTCCTTCTCTGAGACAATATCTGCTCTCCAAAAGACTGGGCAAAACAGCTACGGCAAGCTCCTTGGTCAAGAAGTTAGCTGGAGGAGTAATTGAGGTTGATTCCCAGCATGAGAAAGGTGTTGAAATACTGAGATGCAATGACCTCAGCATGTCCAAGAGGAAACATATTCCCCAGAGCAGTTTTCCTGACCCGGTTCTATATACCAGCTCATTTAAAAGGACAAAATCCAGCTCCTTGCCCATATGTAGCACCCCTGTAGTACCTGTGACAGGGTGGGCTCCCACTCCACCCATATTTCAGCTCTTTGCAAGAGCAAACTTGCACAAAAATATGTTGTTTAGTTGTATTGGTTTGCGGTACTGCAGCTTCCCATGTGCAGAATAGCCCACGTACATGTCACTCTTGGCACTTCCCTCCTCACATTTCCACTATAATATTCTTTCATACGGTAGTTGGAAATAACTAGAACATTGTCTGAGGGCGTTCCTCTTTCTGCTGCTGTTCTTGGATATTTCACATCTCAAGCCCTTGATGCATCATTTAAAACATACACCAACTGCTTTTGGGTAAGCTCCTGGGTTTAAAAGTAAATTACAGTAAATCACAAATAATTGGTATTCAGCACTCAAATAGCAATTTCACACTATGGCTTATCCCTGTGACACTTCTCCCTAAGGGTCTTGAGTACCTCAGAATATTTATCCCATCAAGTTAATGCAAACTATTTAAAATTACCCCATTTGTAGCTATTATTAAGTGTTGTGACATGCTATGATTTTTCTCTGCTTTTTTTTTTTTCTTCTTTTCTTTTCTTTTTTTTTTTCCCTTCTTTTTAATGTTTCCCATGGGAACTAAATAGTCAGAAGTCCCTTCGAGCTTAAGAAAGGGCGGATTTTAATGAACTGCCCAGAGAATGGCTGTTTGTGCTCAAGTGGAGTTAATAGGTTTCAACAGAAACCCCACAACGGCCTGAAACAATGAGGTGTTTGAGTCTGGATGGATTTTACAGTATCGTACACGAATGTGATTTTAAAATTCATGCAGGAACTTTCCCATACCATGTTTGTGCATACTTCATGCATATTTTAGTATTGCATCTCTTTGCTTCAGTATGCTTTTTTTTTTTTTAATCTGGTGGAGCTGAGGCACTTTCTGGACCCACAGGTACCATTGATTGCTACTGGTGTAGTAATAAAAAGTGGAATAATGAAGATTCGTACAGTTCCTGAATTTGGCACATGGTCTTCATAAGCACTGTGATGGTCAATGGGCGCACGCCTTGGCCGGCGTCGTCATTCCTTTTTGTTGTCGCTGCTGCTTCTAGTTTTGGAGGGGTTTTATAAAGAGTTTGTTTCACAGAATCACAGAATCACAAGGTTGGAAAAGACCTTTAAGATCATTGAGTCCAACCGTTCCCGTCCTAAGCTAAACCATATCCCTGAGTACCTCATCTACCCTTTTTTAAAACACATCCAGGGAAGGTGACACAACCACATCCAGATCTGAAACAGATCAGGTCACCATTGTTTTCTGGGAAGATAAGTGTGAAGAGCATATCCCCACATCCTCCAACTTGCCTGTCTACATCCCCAAACTTGAGCCTTAACTTTTTTTTTTTTTCCTTTGGCTAAAATCACTGTTCTTTTGGATTCATTTGGAGCACAAAACCTGAATACTATCAGTCTGCTGAGATTTCCAGAGTATGCTACTTCTTCCCTGGTTTTTGTTTTCCTGGTGCATCACCTAGCACAAGGCTACATGTGCAGAGTATCTTCTAAATGGTTACTAGCACAATTTCTTTGCCATTTGCTTCTCTTTTCTGATCAATTTATACCGCCTATGAATTTGTTTATCCGAAAACATGTTTTACAGACTCATTATTTTTTAAATTTCTTTTACCTCCATATTAGGCAATGATGAATGTCTCCTTCACTGTGTTAACGTTTTGCTTCTCTTCATTTTTTCTGCAAACTACGGCAGAACGAACGGCGCCTCACAAAGTTGAACAGTGACACAGTGTGTCAGCTTTGGCTGTGGGATTATTTTGCATGGGGCTAAGCATCCCTATCAAAAGCGGGTGATTTATTTAAAAAAAAAAAAAGAAGTCATTGTCCCCTTATTTCTCTTCCCCTGTGCTTTGTCCTCATCTAAGTCGTCATTACTCTTTCCGCCGACGGCCGTGCTTTCTTGACAGCTCTGAAGATGAAAGGTCCCCACTGGCATTTACTGTAGCTGTGCTTGATCGAATCCTGTGACTGTTTTCCCTTTGCTGCTCGGTGGGACTGTGGCTGTGTACCTCGTGTCTCCAGCCTGCATCACCAGGGAGCTCTGGCTCCTTTCCAGCATCTTCAGCGTTTGTATAATGTTCCGCGGCAGGAGTTCGCCTTTTATCTCCAGCTCAGGCACTTTCTTCTTGCTACCCTACCAGATTATCTCCTACAACTAGGCGACGGACTTCGAATCTCTTTCCCTCAAGATTAAAGTCTGCAGATGGGATTTGTTTTGAAATGTGCCTGCCTGTTCCATTGCTGTGACTCTCATGCTCTGTAGGTGCAGGAGAAACGGGTTGAGAGGCGGGTTGCAAAACGTCTGGTGATAAAGGTGGTGGCCATCCCCAGTGGTTTTCATATTGAATTAATATTTTGATTCCTGAAATCCATGCTAATGCTATAGACAAACCATGTTTATAAAAAAATGACCTGGGAAGATCTTGTGTTTTCTTGTTTTTCAGGTGCTTTTTTACAGCGACTTGTGGATAGGGTGATGGTGGGCATGACTGGACATTGATACCTTATCATTGCCATTAAAAGGATCATCCCAGACATCACCATCCTGTAGCCTGGTCAGCATGCGTTTATTTACCTAGAAAATGAGAAATTAACCCACCCAAACTACATTGATTTGTTAAATACTGCAGTTCTTGTTTAGAAGTGCAGTCATGTTTTCCATGCTGTGACCTATGAGAGAAGGTATTCTTCTCTGAGTTGACCCAAAATAGTGGTAGAACTTGGTTATTTTGTGTTTACTTTTTAGATTTTATTTCTCAAGGCTACATCCAAACTTTTAGATGTGTAAATTTGTGTCCTCAGACATCTTAACTCTTCAAGGACTGCACATGAAGGATCCTTAATATTTTAAGAAGATTTTTACTATTAGGCAACTAATAGTTCAACTTTGATTTATGACATTGAAATTGGGACTAGTATTGAAGAATAAACGTGTAGCTGTGTGCAAAATCCTACAACCAACAGTCAGCCTCATACAAAGACAGGGATTGGGTAGCCCAAACATAAAAATAAAACCTGTTTTTAAAATCTGTGATTCATTTGCACTGTTACTCCTTCAAGTTTTGAAAAGAAGCCATGGATAGTAGTTTCAGTAAGAGAAACTGGTGAGAAAGTACAAGAAAACATAATACCTTGATACTCATATTTTCTCCCAGTTTCGATTATGGTGGGGCTATTCATAGAGTTAGGGACATAAGTGAATCAGATTCCCCTTTGTTTGTTAATGTTTGCAAATCAAAAGTATTTGGTATATGACTTCTAATACTCCTGTGGACAACAGTACTTTAACCTTGATGCTTATGCCTGGTTCATCTGTGAAAGCAAACGTGGGCTTCCGCTAGCTCAGGCACGCCCGCTGATGTTCATGGTCTTTGAAACTCAGGCTGCTCCACGACAAGTTGCTTTGTATTCCACAGGAGTTTCCTTTCAGTGGCAAGGACAAGGCATCATTTTGACACCTGTATCTGGGAGCGTGATTAAATGTCTGTTTCATTCAGCGATAAAGTGGATCTTATTTTTACTGTCACAAAAACCCAACTTCCAGCCGAGACGAGCTTTCCACAGGTCCTGACTCAGTCCAGTGGGAGCCCACGTGGGAGATCAGGTGGAGGACTCACTTCCTGGCCTGATTCTGTGTGACACAGAACACAACCAGGCACAGACACAGCATCAACCCTGTGCATCCTGCAGGCCCAGCCGCGAGTAACCAACTCCACTCCTGCATTCAGCTAGTGGCTGTGACACTGAGATCACCGATCAGCATTATGCAGGTGTATTTTGCAATAATATCACTTTAAAAAAAAAAAATTCAATCCCTTAGAGACCTCTAAGCATTCATTATGACTTCTTGACTCATCTTTCACAAGAGGCTTTCAGAAGATCAGACCTACAAGGAAGCTTTTTGTTCCTTCTTGAGTTTGATTGTATTGTAGTTTGAGATCAATGATGTGATCTGGCTCCAAACTCTTTCAGTAAATAAACCTGGAGGGAAACAAACAAACAAACAAATAAATAAATAAATTTATTTCTCACTATAATTAGGTTTTCCCTTAGCCATAACATTGACTGCAGGATTAGGGCTCAATCTAGCAATTTATTGAGTACTTATGCAAGTTGCTGAGCACTCTGAGCTCCCACAGATGTCAGCTGGATTTGAATACTGATGGCTGAATTAAGTGCCACAAGAATATTAAAAGTAGGGTTTATAAATCACTCCTTTCCCTTATTACAGATAGTGGTTATTGCCACTTATCATACTGAGTATTCTTTCTTTAACCCGAAATTGCTGCTGAATGTGCAGATAGGTTTAGACATGGCAGTGTGTTTAACAGAGAGCACTTATCTCATGGATGGCCCTGTAAACCACCCATGCAACTCCTTTTCCACAGAAGAACAAAGGAATTAGGTGATCAGTTCCTTAATTTTTGGAATGAAAATCCCGTCTCTCAAAATGGATAGAGGAGAGACACTTTTGTATCTTGCCAAGGGCATAATTAGGAAAGGGGGTGGTTTTTTGGTCTATTTTTCAGGTGTCAGCTAGGATGGAAGTGTTACTGTAGAAAAAAGTTACATATACTTGAAGACAGATTATACATATATGTATATGCACATATTACTTCATTTTAAGGAGGAAAAAGGAGCAATTCCACAATATTATAGTGATTTTAATGTGTTGTTTAAAAAAAAAAACAACAAAGCATTTAAAATTTTTCAACTGGTTGAGTGAAGGCATGCTTAATTGTATGCATAAGAAAAGATACCAATGTTGAACCTGAATCCTAAAGTGACGATCTGTAAACACCCAGTGTGGTGCTTGACATGTTTGCTTTTAAGTGGTGACTGCTGCTGGAATATTTTGGGGATTGTTTGGTTGTTCAGCCCAGAAAGGAGAGACAGGAAAGGAGCAAAAGGAGGAAATATCTGACAGTCTGTTCATTGTAGTTTATTTTACTGGAGCTTAAAACGTGAGGCTTCTGGAGCACTTTAGAAGCTGCAGTGATAAACAATCTCTGGCAGGGGTGAATTAGCAGAAACCAGAGGAAGTGGACAACGAGAGAGAAAAGACACTGGGTAAAACTCTGCCTTTGCAGAATTTTGTCTCCAGCCATTGCCAGTCAGCATTTATGAATTCATGGGCTGAAATCTATTACAGAATCACAGAATCGTAGGTGTTGGAAGGGGCCTCCAGAGCAAATTGGGTCCAACCCCCTGCCAAAACAGGGTCCCTAGGACAGGTCACACAGGTCAGCATCCAGACGGGGCTGCAATCTCTCCAGAGAAGGAGACTCCACACCCACCTGGGCAGCCTGTCCCAGGGCTCCCTCACCCTCACCAGGAAGAAGTTCTTCCACATGTTGGTGTGGAACTCCCTGTGCTCCAACTTGAGGCCGTCGCCCCTTGTCCTGTCCCCACAGACCACTGAGAAGAGGCTGGCCATTTCCCCCTGCATCCCACACTTCAGATATTTATAAACACTGATCAGATCCTCTCTCAAGCTTCTTCTCTCCACGCTGAACAGGCCCAGCTCACTCAGCCTTTCCTCACAGGGGAGATGCTCCAGGCCTTTAATGATCTTCATAGCCTCCGCTGGACTCTCTCCAGGACATCCCTGTCTTTTTTATACCAGGGAACCCAGAACTGGACACAATAATATATTGGGCTGTGACTCTTTAGCAGATGCACATCATCAGAGTGCCATGGAGGTGCACTGCTCCAGGATCCTTCTTAGGGCCTGGCCTTTTGCCCGCTTGCTCACATTGCAGAGGAGCTTCAATGAATAATGCAAAAAAAGCCCCTCAAATGACCACCCCACAAATAAAACAACACCCTGCCTTACCAAGCCCCAAACAAATATTTGTGTGTGTGTGTTAGAACACACTCTACTCCCTTATATTTTCTTTCAGTAGATGCTCTGAGACTTGCTGGCAAGAGACTGAGAAAAGTAGGTATCGGTCATGTGCATGGATAGGTACAAGAACTTCATTGTAAGCTCACGTAGTCACCTGGAGACTTGCCTATGCAGTGGTGAACAGAAGCTACTCCATCCCCAGCTGAATCACAGAATCACAAGGTTGGAAAAGACCTTTTAAGATCATCAAGTCCAACCGTTCCCATCCTATGCTACACTAGATCCCTAAGCACCTCATCTACCCTTTTTTAAACACATCCAGGGAAGGTGACTCAAGCAACTCCCTGGGCAGCCTGTTGGAAGCCCTGACAACTCTTTCAGTAAAAAAGTGTTGAGCTGAAGCTCAACACCAAAGCTCAATCAATATTAATATGTGATAAATTCACAGACCAAGTAATTAGAGAGAAAAAAAATATGAACAACGAGCATAGCTGGGGACATTTTGTTGGACTTGAAAGCATTTTTTTTTTGTTATAAAGGGTTATATGGGTTGGTTAAATTCTTTCCTCTAATTTGTGGGGTAGTTGGTACAATGTACTTCCCTCTGGGACTGATGCAATGCCCGTAAAAGACACAGCTTGTGGAAGGGCATGCGAAGGCACTGATTGATTTCAGTGAGCGCAGGGTTTTGTCTAGAATCAGTTTCCCAGAGGCAAGATGCCTTGTTACATGAAATGCAATGAAAAATGGAAATGTTGAAAGTATGTGGAAAACCACTACTGTTTTATAAACATTAGTCTTGCTAACACACAGGCTGGAACGATCTACTTTATGCAGTCAGCTTTCAAATAAAGCAAGAGAAGTGATGTTGCAAAACACTGTCTCCTTTAACTTCTGCATTAGTGGCAGAAGAGGATGATGACACTCACTTCTGCTTACAAATCTTCTGACTTACACCGTGGGTGTAAAAATTAACTGTACAGGTTGGAAATTCCTCATTTGGAGATGCAGTTGGCAAAACAATAATCTGTTGTAACCCTTTTGACTTGCAGCTTGAGATGCAACCTTTAACTTCTCCATAACTCAAGACCCAGGGTTGCTGATTAAAATGAAAAGGTTCCTTCTGCAGGTCTAAAGAAAACTCCATAAAAAAAACCACCCATCTAACTCAATTTATCAGGTGACTTTTGAGCATACAGCGTTTCCTGACAGCTAATTGAAAAACATCTGTGGACACAGACTTGGCAAAAAAGGCTGTTGCTGCCTTCTGTGCGATGATTTGGAGGTTGACGGAGGACTTGTAACACTTGAAGGTTACCCCTACATTAATTGTTTCTTCAACAGGTTCCTCTAACATACTGTAAGTTAATATTCTCACTGACGGTGCATATGTTGATTTATAAATACACTTTTCAGCAGAGCTAATAATCTTATTAGCCTTTACACAATATAATCAGCGCTGCAGCGAGTAATTAATGAATTTTATGAGATTGTTGGATTTCTAACTGTCATGGGAACTGCAGACTGCATGCACTTGGTAATGCATGCATCGCCACATGATGACTAATGAGGCAAGGTAAAGAAATCGAAAATTTTCCCATTCCCTCAACATGTAGCTGGTGTGTGATGCCAGATGTAAAATCATTGATGTACTTGCCAAGTTCCGAGCATCATGTCATGATTTATTCAAATTTAGAGAATCAGGATTAGGTCAGTCTTTTGAAAATGGTCAGATTCAAGGAGACTGGTTAATAGATAAGTAGGAGCATTGCTGGTAAATAAAACATTGAATATATATTTTAAAAATGAAATTATTATTTACAACTTGCCTTTTTTTTTTTTCCTTTTTTTTCTTTTATTTATTTTTTTTTTAGGTCACAGTTGTTCTCCTCTGAAGAAGCAGCTAATGACTAGAGTTCTTAATCCCCAAACTCTGTCAGGACGACTTTATAATGAGACACATAAATTCATAAGAACTATAATTGAAAGGACCATGGCATTCTGAGGAAATAATATGAATGTCTCTCCCGATGTGCAGGGTGTTTTATATGGAACTGCTGTTTGAGTATTTGTGGATCTTTCCCAACGTTCTGCATACAGTGCAATCAAAGTGATAGATATATAATAGATATCTGTGGGAGAGAAAGAGGCAGCATATCAAAATATAAAAGTGTACTTAGATAATTGTGGTGGTTTTGGCCCTAACTAAAGGCCAAATACCCACCAAGCCGCTTGCTCACTCCCCCCTTCAGCTGAAAAGGGGAGAAAACAGATATTGGGAGGCTTAGGACCTGAGATAAAGACAGAGGGATCACCCTCCAATTAGTGCAATGGGCAAAACAGATGCAGCACAGAATAAAGGAAAGAAAAGTGATTTATTACTACTTACTACAACTAATACACCCAGTGAACCGGAACAAGATAAGAAGCAGCTAGGTCTTCAAGCACCTTCCTTCACCCCCTCCCTTCTTAGCAAACTTTAAACTCATCACGATTTTACTCCCTTCTTCCCCCCCGAACATGGCACAGGGAGGGTCAGGGAATGGGCAGTGGGGTTCCAGCGATCCCTCACAAGCTGCTTTTCTTCCCCAGATATTATCACTTCTACTCCCCCCCCCCACCCCTCGCCTCTTCGCACTCATGACTTTAATCAGAGATTCGCTCCCTTCTTCCCTCCCGTTCGCAGTACAGG
>VZTU01002723.1:428256-439570 GCA_013400835.1 Zapornia atra | reverse complement strand
ACTCACTCATCTGAGGGACCGTTCTGACACTGAACACAAATGCATGAAGACAACCCATACTCTCAGTAGTTTGTGGAAGGGTCACAAACCACCAGGTCAATTCCTGACAAATTCCATTCCTTCATTCAGCGGATAAATCTTTTCTCATGTCCCTGAACACATAATTGCCAATCGCTGTCACTGCAACTAAAAAGCAGTATTTGGAACTTGGGCAATTCCAGATTAATTTTGGGACATGAAACAGCAAAGTGCTACTGACAGAGAGGGATACGATGTACACCTGCTCTCATCCTCCTTTCATTTTAAACAGGGATCAGAGGATATTCATCCTTTTTCTTAGAGGTAGAAGTAGCCGACACGCTAGCGGTGATGGTAAAGCATATTGAGTACTCTTTAAAACGGCCATGAAACATGCATTTGACACCACTGCCACACAGGACTGATGTTCGAGTACCTAAATAATTAATTCATCAACTGTGATGAGGCAGTTAAAAACAACAGGTTGAAGTTGAACCCTGTTTACACTACCCAACCGCTGCCAAAAGGCACACAGCACACACTGGGCACCAAGGAGTAAAATGTAACGAGAAAGGCAGGTTACT
The DNA here is from genome assembly GCA_013400835.1 of Zapornia atra. Classification (NCBI taxonomy): domain Eukaryota; kingdom Metazoa; phylum Chordata; class Aves; order Gruiformes; family Rallidae; genus Zapornia; species Zapornia atra. The sequence goes on along the minus strand of VZTU01002723.1, from coordinate 438,968 downwards.
GACACAGGGTAATCTAGACTTCTTCATAAAAGGGACAACAGAAGAAAAATCACATGCAAACTGTATGCAACATGCAATTATCAGATTAACTTCTCTAGCTTGTCCAAAAAAAAAAAGGAAGAAAAAAAAAAAGGCCAATTTAATCTCAATTTACTCCCCTTTAGAAAAGGAGAAGAAATTCAGTATCAAAATGATCAAGTGAACAATCAGGTACAATACAGCAGACAAGGAAGATATATTCAAATTGGGAATCCACACACTTCCAAATGAAGGTAAAAAGCAGTTTTACCCAAGAATAATTAACTGTTGCAAGAAAAAAAAAAATGCAATAAAATTCTTTGTTATTCAGAGTCTTTAAATTAATGCTGCATCTTCCCAAAAAGTAGTTCCAGCCTAGCCATATGAATACTGTGTTTTAAGTTACTAGCAGGAGTCACTCACTGGCTGAAATGCCACATTTCCTGGCCACACAAAAGATGAGGCAGAACAGGGGTTCTTCCCTTCAGCTTTAAAATCTAAGGGAAAATCTGGCAGAAAAGCAACTGTCACTTGCAAAACCACTGCCAATTCTTCTGCTGTTAAGACGTTCACATGAACTACACTGACAACCTCTTTTAACATTAAATGAATATATACAGAACGACTCCTAAAACAAGTATCCAGCCATTCAGATCAAAATATATGATAACTACAAAATTTGTCTTTCCATATCACCGGTTATGATCAGCTACTGATTAATAGCAGAAGTTCCATGTGACTAAAAACTGATAGAAATTGACGTAGAGATAAAAACATTAACCCACATGTGCACCTAAACCCCAATGGTCTTCAATACTCTGTAATCCAAAACAAGGAATTTCTTCCCACTGCTAACACAAAATGCCAGTGCCTAACTTACCTTTTGAATGAATTTCTCAACGCTCTGTACAACGTGCTTGTAGAACTGGAAAACAAAATATTTCAGTAGAGGAGAAAATCTGAAGAGGCATATACTTGTTTAAGACATGCAGTATTGACAGGAAAACCAGAATTAGAAACTTTGGTTGATCAACCAGCAATCCAATACCTACAGCTGAGTATTCAGTCTTCCTTAGCATATGAAAAGACTAAATTTTTGTTGCCTTCTGAACAGTTTTTACACTGGATTTTTTTCAGTAACATGTACTTATTTATGAGAACTGAGAGAATAATGTAATTATCCCTTCAAAAACACGGTTATTTCATTGTACATGACTGAAGATGTTAGCCAAAAGTTACTAAGGAGAGCGCTTCTATTTCATTTTATTTTCCAAACATTTGCTTAAATAACCTAAATACCTGAGTACAGGAAGACCTTATAATACCTACAGAATAGTTTTTATTTAAAAATGCCCTGGTTTGTGGTAGGGTTTTTTTAATCTCACATATCATTACAATGACTCCCTATCATCTCAATAACTGCTTTACACAACTATCTTTTGTTACTGAAATTTTAAGAGTGGAAGCCAGATTTCCAAGTTAGCTACAGAGTAAAACATATTGTTTATCATTTGATTATTTAATAGAACATTTTATCATCATTATTACTTGCTTATGTTCAAGAAAAGTTCTCAGCACTTTTGTTATACTGCAACATACAGACTTTCATTTACATAGACATATTTAAGGACATTAAGAATTTTACTCTCTTGTTCAACTGCTCTCTTTCCAAATTACACAAAAGACCAACATGGATTTCATTTTCTGAAAATATATCTGCATTCCCCACAGAACAACATAGACAGGAAGAGTAAGCTCATGGCTTTTTTGCTTTTATCCTATCCTCTTTTTTTCACCTCTAACTTTCAATGAGTTTCCATACGTTTTAATGCCTAACATTAATGGCATACTTTTTTCATAGTTTTTCAGTGGTGTTTTGCCAAACAGCAGTGGAGCAGCAATTTGTGACAAGGAAAGTCGTTAATTAGTGTACTAATGCTGAAACTTAAGAAAACTTCATTTTTAAGCAACACAAACTACAATCCATGAACAATCATGAAAAGATATGCTAGGAATTAAAAAAATTATACAAGCAGTTGTACTGATCTGAAGGCGCACACATTGTACTTTTTTAGGGGGGAGGGAGTGGAATGGGGAGTTGTGGTTTTATATTTATTCAGCTGTTTTCAGGCTACGTCAGTGTTTCTTTATAATCTGTCTTTCATATCTGATTAAAAAGTCAAGTTGGTATAATTCTTCCTCACATATGACAACCAGCAAATGAAAGTCAAACAACAAATTAAGCCTTTTGCTGCACTGCTGAAAGTCCCACCACCAACACATTTGATAATAATTTGGAAACCGTACGCACAGGGAAAGTAAAAAGCTCTGGAGCAAGTTCTTTAAGCTATTCAGTTATTTTGACACAGATAAGAAATGGAAATCTAAATAAGCCAGCTTCTTACCTTTATAGCCTTGATTGCTGCCTTGGTGATCTGTGTCATTTTAGCTTTAGAAATGGGTGGCTTATAATCATTTAGCGAGTACAACTGGAAAAAAAAAAAACAACAAAACACACAATTATCAGAAGCACATTCTGCAGTTGTAAGCAGTAAAAAGATACATTATTTTTCCACAAGAAAATGCCACTTTTAATTTTCATTGGACTTTAAGTATATATTACACCAGAAAAGGCATCCCCATTTAAGAAAAAAATTAAAAGGTCCAACAAAATATAATGCAAGATCCAAAATGCTTAACAGGTAACAGGTTTTTCTTTTTAATGGTCACAATATACTTAGTTTTACTAGCATTAAATACAGTAGACACCTGGAGGTGAAGTTAGAAAGGAAATACATAAAATATGCAAATATGGTAACTCATTTTCTTTCTAGGGCAGAAAACTGAATATACTTGACCACCTTTATAGAAGCATGCATGGTCAGCATGGATTCACCGAGGGGGAATAATGCTTGACCAATGTGATAGCCTTTATTAAGACAACTGTGACCAGCAGTCCAAAGGAGGTTATCCTCCCCCTCTTCTCTGGCCTGGTGAGGCCACCTGTAGAGTACTGTGCCCAGTTCAAGCAAGGCACAGAACTACTGGACAGAGTCCAGCACAGGGCTAGTGAGGATAATGAGGAGCCTAGAACATCCCTCTTACAAAGAGACGCTGAGAGAGCTGGGGCTGTTTAGCCTGGAGAAGACTGAGTGGGGATCTCATCAATACTTATAAAACTGTTTAAAGGGTGGATGTCAAGAAGATGGAGCAAGACTCTCTTCCTTGGTGCCCAATGACAAAACAAGGGTCAATGGGCACAAACTGGAACACAGGAGGTTCTGTCTGAACATGAGGAAAAACTTCTTCACTCTGAGGGTGACAGGGCCCTGGGACAGTCTGACCAGAGAGGCTGTGGAGTCTCCTTCTCTGGAGTCATTCAAAACCCACTTGGATGATGTCCTGTGCAACCTGCTCTAGGTGATCCTGCTTTAGCAGGGTGGCTGGACTAGATGATCTCCAGAGGTCCTTTCCAATCCTTGCCATTCTGTAACTCAACCAAATATTTACTATATTCATCATCATATGCCTTCTGACTCAGATATTTTTATTTTCCATTTAACTAAAACATCCAGCCCAGTGAGAATGAGCATGTAGCTACTTTTCCACTTAAGAGAGCAGATTCAGATAAAACAGATACTTCCGTCATTCACTGTGTTAACTCAGACAAATAATATATAAAAAAATATTACAAATGCATAAGCAAAAATCCAGCTGGGCTCTCAATTTTAAACACAGCTTTGCAACTTCATTAATATCTAACCGCCAGAACAGCCACAGTACACAGGTAGTGGAGTTTTGCAACAATTTTCCCCCAGGGTACAGTAATAACTCTATTCTTTTCCTGGTGCATACATCTCCTAGCAGAAGCAATCCTGCATGACAGACATTAATCAGAAATTTGCTACATAGTGAGAACTGTATGTAACTAACTTCATAGGTATGACTGATTGGTGGTAATTGGAAACAACTCCCTGCTTCACACTGAGTCAGGACACCATCATCCAATGCTATTTACTTGCTGTGAAAACCTCTGATTATTCACCATGTATAGCTTTGAACAAAACACTGCTCTTTTCTGCTTCAACACTAGGTGTTAATAGATAGTCTAGTATTTGCTGCTTTCATACATAAGACCAGACACAAAATGCCAAATCAGTTTTGAGGATATTCTTGACTTAATCTACATTGCATTTTTGTTTATAAAACACGTTTAGAAGCATATTTGCTAAAAAAATGGAGCCTTGATAAAAAATTGTCTATGGATGTCATTCCCATTATTTCCTTCCTAAAGATAGGAAAAATTGCAGTTTTTCCACAAAATTTTACTCCAAACAGAAACAAAGCCATCAGACTCCCTTCAACTACACACTCTAAGGCAATGCAACATAACTGAACTAGATAAATATCCATACAGTTACTAACTTTACCTTCTTAAGATTTATTCAGCTTTTGGCAAACCACTAGCACAGAAAACACAATTCAGACTTATTTACATTTACCCAAGTAAAATCTAACAGTAAACAGGACTCCACAGTGGAAAGGATTAGACAGCCTAAATATGGGTCATGTTCCCCAAGTTGCTTATAATAATTTATTCTCTGAAGCTAACAAGTAGATATTCTTCAGTCATACTTGGATTTCCAAGACACAAGGATTTCTCCTCCCTAGAAACATGATGTGCTTTTTTCCTATCCTTTCCTGTCAAAAACAGTTTTAACTAAAACTTTCTATAAGCTGTCAAAAATAATAAAAAAAAGGTTTGTCCAAGTCTAAGTGCCTGTCTTCTAAGCATAAAGGGAATCCCATTAAAACAGTGAAATTATAACCAGTTCACAGTTAGACATCCACTTTTAAAACTGTTACTACTTCTCAACCGATGCTAATTGTTGCTGCAAAATATTCTGAATAACTTACGTGCTTTTTATACAACAAAAAGCCATACACATCTAAAATTCAAAGAGATACACATTTTTTCACCACCACAGGGAAATGGCAGAAAAGAGGCAAAAAAATCAAGAGTCTCCAATCAGTTTCTTCCCTGTTTTATACTCATAGTTCAGTGTTCAACTTCCAGCTACTCACAAGTGATTTACCAGACTGAACCACTCATCCTGGCTAATGGCTTGACTGGATGATGTGCAACTACAGCTAAACTGTTTCTGGGGCCACTACAGTGTCAGAAACATTTAGCTTTCATTCAGGCAGTGCCTGCAGAGTCAGATTGGGTATTCCTGGTCAGCACTCTAAAAGAACAAAATATTAGTAAGTCACAGATAGGTGAGCAAATATGAAATCAGCCTAGATTCAAGAAGCCACCTTGCCAAACTGAAAACAGTCCCAGAAGATAAAGGAACTGTAGCTCCTTCACCTGTGGCATGCACAACTATGATGAGGTAGAAACACTGACTCATGTAGATATATTGGGACCACACCTGACCAGTCCATCACCTTTGAAATGATCAGAGGGGGAAAAGGGACAGAATAATTCAAAGCATCAAGAAACCTTCCACACACTGCTAAGAAACTGAAGCATCAGCTGTGTGCAGACGGGTATTACGCAGCTGGTATATGCCAAAAACCAACAGGGTAACATCGTTTGTTCCTAGCATCCCATTAATTTATTGCAGGTAGCAGAGAGCTAAATTTAGCATTAAGTTTAAGGATGGGTATTTCAAGCTAGAAAAAGATAACAAAAAAAAAAATCCAGCAAAATTAAATCCAGCAAAATTAAGAACATACTTCCGTAGATACAGGCTTTTTGGACAATAGATACAGCTGTTAGAGGTTTTTAAAACTATTTGAAAGAAACACAAATCCCAAATCTAGTACCTGGAAGAAGCCAAGGAAAAAAAAATCCTTCTTCTGAATTATTTTTCCATAATTGTCTTTAAGCAGCTTTTAATTTCCTATAAATGCATTTTGTTTTGAAACGCATATTCACTTGGAAAACTGGTGATTTTTGTCTGTCGGTGCATGGCAGAAGTCCAAAGCAGCAGCATTTGTACAAGGGACAAAATGAGGGCCAGTGTGAAATACCTACCTGCAATTTTGGAACCTTCCAGTGATAGAGCATACACAGTCTCTCTGGGCCTGTGTCCCAGTGTCTCACCACCATCACCATCATAAAGAAGTACTTCCTTGTATCTAATCTTTACCTACAGCCTTTTAGTTTAAAACCATAACCCCCTGTCCTATCACTACAGGCCATACTAAAATCTCTCACTCTCTTTCTTACAGGCCCCCTTTAGTACTGGAAGTCCTCAATAAAGTCTTCCTGGAGCCTTCTCTTCTCCAGGCTGAATAACCCCATTCTTCTGTCCTGTCTTCATAAGAGAGGTGCTCTAGCCCACTGATCAACTCAGTGGCCCTCCTCTGGACTCCAATAGATCCATGTCTTCCTTGTACTGGGGACCCCAGAGCAGGATGCAAAACTCCAGGTGGGGGTGGTCTCACCAGAACAGAGCAGAAGGAGAGAATCCCCTCCCCTGACCTGCTGGTCACACTGGTTTTGACACAGCCCATTTGTTGCTGGTTCACATACGATTTTTCACCTAACAATATTCACAAGTCCTTCTTCTCAGGGCTGCTCTCAATCCGTTCATCACTGGTACTCCATACATCAGTCTGTACTGATGGTGGTGACTGACCTGACCCACGTGCAGGAAAACTCTGCACTTGGCCTTGATGAACTTCATGCAGTTCATGGGAGCCCTATCCTCAACCCTATCAAGGTCTCTCTGGATGGTATCCCTTCCCTCAAGCATATCAACTGCACTGTTCAGCTTGATGTCATCTATGAATTTATTGAGAGTGCACTCAGGCCCACTATGCCTTTAATATCTTTATTAATTGGTATTGATCCCAAATGGACTCCTGTTATTACTGATCTCCATTTGGACATCGAGCCATTAACAACTGGATTGGCCATCCAGCCAACTCCTTACTGAATACTCCATCCATCAAATCCACCTGCTCCACTGCTGGGGGAGGACTAGAGTACTAAGTCTTGGTTGCCACTCTAGTGATGAAAACTTGGGTGTTCCATCTAGCACTGATGATTTTTAGGACAGTGAGAATTTAAAGCAATCAGTTATCCTTCAAATCTAACTAAAGCAAAATAACAGCAATTTATTCAGGATTATAAAACAGTTAAAAGAATAAAAATACTACAAAACAAATATTATAATTGAAAATGTATATGTTAATTTTGTCTTTAAAAACTTGTGCTTATATTCTAACTCATTCTTTTCCTTCCTGCCCTTTTGTACAAATGTTTAGCCAAAAATTTGCTAGAATTATTTCCTGACCATGCTTCTGTAAGGCACTCACACTCACTGGCAGAAAAGAACTGCTTGCCCTCACATAAAAGAGCCTTTACACAAACTCAGAAAAAATGGCAACATGGCTAAATAGTATAGTCAGGGAAACTATGTGAAGTAAAATTACATATTTCAGAAAATCAAAAGTAGTATCCCAAAGGGACATGGGGAGTGACCATAAAGGCTTGCTGCTAATGTACATGTAAAAAACGTAAAAAAATTGTTCTCAAGTTTGAGGAAAAAGCATAAAAATCATTCTTTTTCAAAAGACAGAATGAATAGCAAATCTAACAGAGTGCTCCTCCAGGACAATCAACACATAAAGGACTCATACGAGATGAAGCCCTACAAAAAAAATTCAAAAATCTTCTCATTCTTTTTTTAGATCTACACATTGAAGAAAAACTGCAGAGACTTCCCATACCAGAACCTTCCTCAAGTGTGTTTATAAGAACAAGCTCTCAATGTGAAAAATAATTCAGTGCTAGGACAGAACTCAAGAATGAAAAATCCTAGTAGTTGTGACTCATAATTCTCACTTAGCAGTCTTAATCTTGTGGTTCTAAGAGACAGGAAAAGCAACATGAATTTCTGATAAAGGTTCAGGGGCAGAATTAGGAAATAAAAATTCAATTAGGTTCAATGTTTGTACCAGAAAATATTGCAGAAATTACTCAAAATTCTAAAGAAATAGTGAGCACACAGATAATTCCATGCAGCTGCTGTAAGGAAAAGCCACAACTCAGTCTTATTGAGTCTTCTCTAACAGACTCAATAAGAAATCACTAATATATAGTCCACCTGGACTACCAAGAGACATTTTTACCAAAGCTTTCTCACAAACATTCCAAAGAAACTAAGATCTCCTAAACAGGCCCTTGCATGACAAATAATGTGACCAATTACTCCTTAATGACAGCCAGCAAACAATTTGAATAAACAGTCACTTTGTTTATAGGAAAGTCCAAATAGAGTCCCACTTGTGCTGGGGACTGAGGTCACATAATATTCCAGATAGGACAAAGTCAGACTATCAAAAGCTGCACAAAACCATCAGTGACACTAGTGAGTAATAAGAGGTAAACAGATTAAGCATGAATACACATGAAGTAGCAGACACGAACCTTGAAGTTTACTATTGCCATTCAGGGAAGGGATCTGCTGATACAGGAGCCATTTCTTTGAGGGCATCAATTCAACAAAAACCTCAGCAGTTTACACATCAAGCACTTTTAGAACCCCATTATTTAGGCAAGCCTACCAACCTACAGGATACTCTCAATCCCTCAATATTTCTGGAATTTCTGCCCTCCCCTCTCATCACTGACACTGGCATGAAACCACAGGGACAATAAAAACTATGGAGAAGCTTTTAAGTGAAGAACAAAGGTGGCTAGGACTCTTCAGCCTGCAAACTGGATTAGTAAAGGGATGGCAGATGTCAATACCCTGTGAACAGCAGAGATGAACTGAGGAGACTGGAGGAGTGCACCAAATGAGATGAGCAGGTAGCAAGAGCCAGATGCGGCTCCAGACTGTTGGACACAATTTTCCTCAGGCTAGGAGGGCAGCTCCAGCATGCCTCGGAAAGACCTGACTCACTCCTGAGCTGTTACCACCGATTTACTAAGTCTGTGCCCAGACACCATAATGAAATACACCCACTCTTTTAAATAACTGGATAGTATACAGTTAGTTATCTGTATGCTAGCATAAAATGCAGCTCTTAGTTTAAAAGAGCATATTCAAATTAAGTTTGAGCCTTATCACATGAGTCAGCTGCATTTCTCCCACAATAGAAATACAGGTCATTTAAAAGGGTCAGAAGTGAAACACTTATCTTCAAGTGGCAGACAAAACCTGAAGTTTCAGAGGTTTTGAAACACACCAGTCATATGTACAATAGAAGCTGGAAGAATAAAGCAAAGGAGCTGGCACACAACGCAAACTTCAAAACACGTGCTTTACAGCTGAGCTACCATATGATTCTGCGAATTGTGAAGAAAATCTGCCTAATTCCATTCATACAAAAAAATACTTGTGCAAAAACACAAAAGCTGATCAGGGTCTTAAAGAAGTCTGATCACTACTGAGAGCTTCCTGATCATCAACGAACACTGTTTCCTCTAGTTATTTTTGTAAGTTCACAGTTGGAAGGACTTGCATAGTCAAATTATTTGCATCATTTCTTATGTTAAAAACTAGTAAGTACAGAAACTCAAAGTTGAAATCTGAAGCACTGCTGCAGTGAGTGCCACAGTTTGGAGTATTTGTTTAAAAGGCACACCAAGAGAATAAAAACTCCCCATTTATCACCAGCTGATGATATGCAAATGTTTGAAAATGCAACTCAAATACTACCTCACACTTTGATGGATCTATTTATTTTCCCCATTCATTTTGTAATTGATTTTGCACCAGAAACTAAAAAGAATATGCTAATCTGACAAACCAATGTTCATCTCCCAGCTATCCTAATATCTAAGAGGGAGACAGAATGTTCTGATATGTGCCCAGAAAAGGGCACTGCTACAGAGAGCTGTGTATTCACCCAAGGGTCACTCTGACAGAAAGGCTCTCCAGAGCGAAGTCACCACAACACAAATACAACATCCGGGAGAATGCGGCTTCAGTAGGATCAACTGACTTGAATAAATTGAGAAGTTAAACCCTGATTTAAAAAAAAAAAAACCTATTATAATCTGATAAAAAATTATGCAAAGCTTTTTTTTGTACTGTCCATTCTTCAACTAGCACATAACTCAAAACTAAATGAGAGACATTCACTCTCTAAAGGTAGATGGCATTATCAGACACAAAATTAACTGAGCCACAGAAATAAACTACATGTCTGATGTTAAGAAGGAACGAAGACTAAACTTCTACAGAATTTGATGGGGGGGCAGTAAGGAAGGAAGTGTAACACAATCAGAGGCAAATCACAAGCAGTCTGACTGTACTGCTAAGAGGAGCCATTTCCAAAAAACCCCTTTTTTTTTTTTTTTTTTTTTTTTTTTTTTTTTTTTTTTTTTTTTTAGTAAAAAGTGTTAAATAATCAAGTTAGAAATGCAGGTCTCCCATATGACCTTTTGGGAATAAATCTATTTTCCTCTAAGAGAAAAATCATAGCAAAGGTAAAGAGAATACTTACAAGTTACTGTAAAAAGGGACAGTCATTTTTTTCAACTCAGCTCACTTAGCAGTATACATTTAGTTGCAATGTCAATGAAAAGTTAATGTTCTATCAGTTTACTCTACAAAGCTATGGCCAAAATTCTGAACCTCCCATCTCAAGTATTTTAGGCAAATGAACGTGCTCAGCTTCAAACACATTGCAAGCAATACCAGAAACTACAAAATACAAATGCACAT
>VZTU01002723.1:414722-428192 GCA_013400835.1 Zapornia atra | reverse complement strand
AGAAGTATGTGTGTTTGATTAAACACTGAATATAAATCACAGGAAATCCTTAAAGGGAAAGCTTGTATCTGAATGGCACTTCAGGGACAAAATGACTCCACAAAGATACACTTATCACCAAATCCTAATCTGTCTCAATGAAAGCAATTCCCAGGGTAATGATCTTGCAAAGTAAGAATCAGATGCCAGCCAAATGGCCATGCAAGCATGTAACTGCTTATTAGACAGATAACACTGAAAGGCTTCAAGATGATAAAAGTAATAGGTAGTTTTAAGGGTGGGTTTTTGTTCTGGTTTTACAAGACTATCTCTAAACCTGTTTTGTTACAGTCTGACTTGTAAAAATAAGTCTTGCTATTTTATATGTTCTTATCCTACCTCATCTGCACAGAAATGAAACACAGAACCAGAGAGGGTCAAACCTGCATATCTCCAAAACTATCAGTAATTCCTGTGTCTCTTTAGAAGGGTATGTAACAGCTAACCAATGCACCCTGAAATCACACTTAAAAAAACCATCCCCATCCAGCTGTGTGTGCATCACTCTTCCAAGTCACCAGCCTTGTGTCACACCAAAACACTCAGCACTGTAACTTACTGTCACAGGAAGGTGAAAAACCCCACTGTGGTAGCTTATATAGTTGACCAAGTCTATTGCTCAACAGGAATCTAAGTTGGAAAAGTCTTTGTGGAGGACTTGAGACACAGGGGCTCAGGTGTGCTCATGGGATCCTGACTCAGGCCCATTCCCCAAGAGAAGACCCACTCACCTTATAGGTATCAAATACGACACGTTCCTTTTCCATGTCCTCCAGAATGTGCTGAAATTGCACATACACTCCCCTTTTTCATTTACCCTCCACATCCAAAGCCTCACAAGTCTTAGGTCGTTCTTGTCAAACTTCACCCCACCCTAGTCTGCTTGGCCTTTCAAGTGTGAGAGCAGGAAATTCTGACAACAGATACCTGACAACTGTTTCAAGCTCTCGGACTAATCATGCCTCTGGGCTGAGCATCACCAAGGAGCACGCATTCCTCCTTGGACCCCACCAAGAAATAATGGTTGCTATCACGACAGCTTTTCTCTGTCCCTCTCTGGTTCCCTCTTTTAAAATTGTTTTTATACTTAACACCTTTCTACCTTCTTGTAATAATTACTCTTCTTTCTGTCTATACATTCAAGTTCCACCAACATGGTCTTATGAGGTGCCAACTAGACTGCACGTGGCATAAGATAAAAAGGTACCAGCAGCCTAATGAGTCTCTCAGTTCCTTTCCTAATAATTTCCAGGATTCTGACTGGTATTTCAACTACCGCTGAGCTTTGAAGAAGCATTTTCATTTCAGTTGCAAGATCCTGTCAATTAACAAATTACACAATTTCCATGCCTATCACTGCATATACAAAGCAAAGGTTGCCCTTTTCATAGTATCTCCCCAGCCTGAATTACCACATCTAGCTTGATGAAATTGCAGGGTGCCATCTAATAGTCACTACAGCAATGTCCTTTTGCAACTCTTCATGGTGAGCCCTTCAGTACTAATATCCCAAAAAATTTAATAATGTCAACAAACTTCTTCACCTCCTTATTACAGCCTTTTTCCACAGGACTTAAGAATACAATAAAATACATAAGTTCCCAGCACAAACCCAGATATGAGTGCATCATGACAAAAGAATTTATTTCTATCTCCCCTTTTAGAACTCATCTAATGCTAAGGATGCACTCTCCAGAGCAATTTAACTTCTCTTCAAATTTCTGGAGGTAGAACTTCTCAGTTAATTTTTGAATTTCCAAGTAACATCACCTGATTTTTTTTCCTGTCAATGTGATTTCTAATTTTCTCAACAAACTCTCACATATACATGGCATATTAATTTCTTTCATACAGCCACACCAATTCTTCCTCATCCTACTATATTCACCTGCACACTGTTTCAAGCAAATTCAAATTCTTCAACTGACATATCTTTTCTGTTTCTTACACTAGTTGAAAAAAAAAAGAGTCCTGTGACTCAGGTTTTAGTATCATAACCTAAAACAAGTGCTTTTTCCATAACACTGATTGATTGCAGTAAAGAGAGTGGTATCTGGAAATACCTGGGAAATTGTCCTCACAAGGATTTTATATAATTTGTTGGACAACGACAAAACTGTCATTTCCTCATGCACCTCCTTCAGAATAAGCAAGTTCCAAAAGCAAAAACTACAGATTTACCACATAAATGTATACTGAAGCATCATATCCAAGAAAAGATCAGGTTGGCAAATGAAGTCAACTATATTCACAATTTTTTATTTTCCTCTATCTGATGAAACAACAAAATTATCCGTAGAGCAAAAAGCAGTAACACTGAGTGAAGAAACTATGTAAAAGGTAATATTCCAGTGTACATACAAGTTTGGCATAACAGCATTATTAATACTCCCTTTCCCCAACAAAATTTTAAATAAACTAAATCCTATTTCCAAACTTCGGGGAAAAAATATACGCTTGCTCAAAGATTTAATGAGCTATATAAATTATACATTGGGAACAGGGGGAAAGGCAAAATCAGGTTGATGCTATAGATAAAGCACTGAATTTCTGCTCTGTATTTTTTCTTTAGTTCTGTTTTTAAAAAGTGGTCTTCAGGGGAAGGATTACTACAAGTGTGGGAATTCATCAGCATATTTCAAGTAATTGTTCACTAACACAAACAGTATTTGTATCCTTACAACTGAATGCAAAAAGTGCTTAGAAAGGTTAATTATATTCTAAGCATCTGTAAGAAGTGAACTCTACCACAAATAGCTGTAATTTACAAGGCAGGATACTACTACCTGGTCCTGAGCTACAGTCTAAAGTTTCTCAAATGAACACCAGGTAGCATATACATGAATGACTTCCTCTGTAGATAGACAGTCGCTGACTGAGCAAGTTACTGCATCTCCATGGAAAGCAATGGCATACCTCACTTCTACAAAGCACAGCACTATGCTCTACTCCAGGATCTTTAACCACTCTCACTCAACAAGCAGGAGAATCAGTCAGCTGTTTCCCTACCAAAACTCTGTATAAAAACTAGAACAAAGAACTAACTTAAACAGCTTCCTAAGTAATACATCCTTTTTCATACCTCTGGCCAAATCCTACAAAAGCAAGAGAAGAGTGGATAGGAAATAATTTTTCATATAAACCTAATTTTGCCATGAGCTATGAAACAACTCTGGTACCAGGTTATCCAAAGGAACAGATATTCATATAGATGAGTATCTGCTACACTGTTATAGCAACTAAAAACTTTGATACTGATACTTTAGGAGTCAGACCAATCTCTTAAGTATGAGATTATGGCCAGAAGCAGTGTCAAGGATATCAATTACACATAACTCTACTGAAATATTTTTACAGTTTCCTCTGGCTGCTACCAGGATACACCACTAACCAGACATTATCTATAATAATATATGTCTGCAATTTCAATGTGCAAAAGACAAAATACATACTTAGAAATTAAGTCTAACATATATTGCCTTAACAAATTAGGTTCATTTCTTTCACATTTAAATAGCATTGAAATAAATCAAATCCAACTGTACATACAAAAATAGTCACTGAGTTGCTTACCAAATATTTAATATCACCACACTGCAAAGAACAAGAAAAGAGTATTATCAGTTATTGCTTTAAAAAAAGGACAGAATCAACAAAATTTTATTATGATGCATTTTACACACACTCCTGAAATGTAATGCCTAGGCAAAGTTACTTTAATTACATAAAACCATCCCTCAGTAAGATTTTTCCTTGATGCTGACTAGAACCTACCAGTGAGAACTGTTACTCAAACCCAAACAGCACCTTGTTGCGCTCTGTGCTGCACAGAAATGTTAAGATATATACCAAAAATGCACGGGTAGTATGCCCATAATGGCAGATGCTCCCTTCTGCTGTAAGGTATTTCAGTCTGGAAGGAAAACAATGCCAAGTCCTTCTAGTAATCAACCAAGGCAATATGAGTTACCAAAATCCCGCATTAGAAAAAGCGGTGAACAAATGAGTCTTGCAACTCAACAGTAATTAATACAACTGTTTTCAAATACTCGAAGTGCATGTGACAAATTAAACCCCATAAAATAACAGTTAATATGCTTGACAGTCCAGTGTATCTTCCTTTTATTGTTGATGTATACAAAATTTAAAAGCAAAAGAGAGCACTCACATGAAAAGCTTACCCACGCATGTCAGTTTATTATATACACCACTCTTCGCATGTTTATGTTTAAAGATGACTTCTAAAGGTTCATCTTGAATGTGCAACTAAGCAAAATAATATGCAAAGGCAATACAGCAGCCTCCATCACATTGCAGTACATGAAGTCAGATGTTACCAACACCAAACAATGAGATGGAACGACAAAATTCCATTTTAGTCTTCATATATTTGAGCCAAAATGCAGATTACAGTCTATTTAGAGTTTCCTCTAAACACTCTCCATTACTACCTTCAAAGAAAGCTTCTATGTTCTGTTGGCATAACCTGCTTTGTACAAACAGACTATGAATAAAAACCGGAATTTCGAGAAACCACCTGGATTCAAGTCTAGCCTCCTGAAATGCATGGAAGTACAAAATACATGTTTAGCTCACAATAGCCTCTAAAACCTACTTCTAGAGGCTCCTAGCGCTTTACAAGTCATAAAATACAATTCCCCTTTTTCTCTCTACAGTAACTTCAGATATTTTACTGCATAGGAACAAGAACCTAAGCAGACCACATAAAATAGCCAGGCAAGACTGAGTGTTTTGCCAATGCCCAAACTCTCAACAACAGAAAGGTAAGCTTGATCAAAAAGTCCAGATGATCTTTGAAAGCATATCACATAGGAAAACAAGGAATATTAACAGGGTTATTTCACTTTCTACAATTTTCTCATCGTTTCTGCCATATGGCTAATTTCCATCATTAGCATTTTATAATGATTTAATAGCTAATTCTAGATTACCAGCAGGAAAATCGATCAGCTTCAGGCACGATGGCAGTTTCTGTAGATTTCCAGAGGCGAGCATGGGGGCTGCCTGCACTGGAATAAGTGCCCTTTGCTCTGTTGCAACGCACTGGCTTAGTGAAGTGAGGCACAGTGCAGAGTTAAATGCCTTAGAGAAGTCGAAATGCTACTACACCTCTACAGCTGTGAGACAGGAAATACAGCGACAGATCCTCAACACTGTGAAAAATCAAAGACTCACAAATTTTCTCTGCCAACTGTTTTTAGGGCTCGCAGCAAACCTGTCTTGTCATATTGATTTCAAAATGTTCTCTCCTTAGATACAGTTTTAAATCCCCTAGATTCACAGTGGAAGTTCATGACTTACAATTTTTCAAAAATCATGGTTTATACTGGGTTGGATTTCTCCAACCAATACGTTATACAAATGCTCCTCCTTTCCTGCTATGTGTTCTACTTCACTCATCTGAAAATTAAGCAGCAGTGGCTAGTACTGCGTATCTGGTAACTAAGCTATGACAATCAAAATGTTCCCTGAAGCTGTAATTTAGAGCAGACTCAGAAAATAATCTACTCCTTTACAGTATTATGTATTAGTTTAAAATAAAAATGAACTATAGAATAATAGGGATGAAAAACATAGGATGCATGTAATGAATTCTACTTCAATTTCTAAAAGTAACTAAAAATACTAAAAATAGAAAAAAAAACCAAAAAAAACCCCCAAGGAAACCTGTATCACTCAATCCCAAATGAATGAGTATTTCCTGAACCCTAGGATCAATCACAAGATGACAGATATTCTGAAAGATCTTTCTAAAAAATATATGCTATTTCAATTTAAATACTAATTCAAACATGTAAGACTGCCTTGCTTAAAACACCTTGTGCAGCCAGCAGTGTTTATAAAAGAATATTTACTGCAATCTTTCAAAACTAATGCTATAGACAGAACTTCACAACAAACAAGCTCAAGGCTACCAAAATGGATACTTTCACTTTCTCAGCTGTTGCTTCCTTATGCTGTTTTCTTGCTCAAGTCACCATCCACCCAAACCACCATTCCTTGCCACTACTGCCTCCTGGATCTCAGCTGTGACCCCATGCACATCTTTTGTGCCCTCATTATAAATGGGATCCAGAGCACTGTCTGCCAATACTCAAGCACCATCAACAGCAAGCACAGGTGCCATGACTTACTTTAATATAATAAAATACATATTTAGAAACACATGCATTATATTTCTGAATGCCAAAGCATCGGAAAAATGCCCACCAGCAGCTACCTGCTTGTATAACCACAAAGCTAGGAGAAAAGATAGCAATCCAGTATTATTCATTTGAAACTGTAAAAAATATAAATCTCAAAAACTGTACCCAGTAAAATCAGGTAAGCTCTGTCAGCAACCTCTTAAAAAAAGAAGTGAAAAGAAAATGACAAATTATTGCATATCCATGGTTGCCATTTTTGTACAAGTGGTAGTTTGCTTGCCAAAAGCCTAACAGCACAAAGAGCAGGCTATCACAAGAAATACACATTTATGGTGGGAATAAATCTGACATAGATTCTTCTTGTGGCCATGCACTCATTTCCTCTTGCTTCCTCCAAATTTTAAAAACTCCTTTTAAAAATGCCTCCTTTTGGTCAGTACAACTGGCAAGGAAGGACCCATGAAAAACAAGAATTAGTGCAGCAGTAGGCAAAGATCCTCTTTTTCTCTTAAAGAAAACAATGTGGAAGCAGCTGCTGAGTAAGGTTAGTAAAATCACCTGGCTGACAGCTGCTGCTGTGAGTACTCCCAGAGAAATACAGCAGAAAAGGGAAAGAAACGCACATGCAAATCGTGAGAAGTTCTGATACAAGAACAAGGCCTAATATTGTTTACTGAGTTCAAAACTAAGCTCAATGAGCTCTGGATACACATGTGAACAGACAATTATGCACCATTGTCCCAGGGCTCACAATGGAGTTACACCAGGGGGTTCTGAGGCCAGGAACATGGGCCCTAAGCAAGGCTCAGTCGGCCACTTGGGATAAATATTTTGGTGTCTGTCTGGAGGTAGAATGATGGACTAACTTTACAGAGAAGGAGAAAAAAGCAGGCCTCCTCCAAAGTGAAAAAAAATCCCCATGAAATAAATTAGGTGTCTAGACTATATTTTAATTGCTTTATCAAATACTTCTGTTTTGAATGTGGGGTTTGGTTGGTGAGTTTTTTTGCTGGTTTTCAGTTTGGTTTCTTGGGGTTTTTTTCTGTAAGACAGCCATTTGGATTACAAGACACCACAAGAAAACTGACTGCTGATGGCAAACTCAAATAAGACTTAAGATAATTTCAATTACTTTGCCTAAAATTGCAGCCCCAGGCACGGTCTTAGTGAGTAGGTGAAAATCAAAGGATCTGAAGGCATGAGAGTCCAGAAGTGCATTTGTGTTAAAGTACAAAATGGTTCACTGCTCTCTAAATGAGTAGCAAGTAGGATCAATACTTGCAACTACCCAGTTACAACTCCAGAGTGTTAGTAGAATCCAGAGATGTACATTTCCCTTCCGGGCTCATAGGAATCTAATCTACACCACAGTTAAAGAAGAAACTTCAAGTGTATGTATCCGGGGNGGAGGCACACAAAAAAAACCCCTAACATTTTGGGCCTTTAACACAGGATCATGTCTTTACAAAGCCAGATGTCAAGATTCTGTGGCTGGTGAAAGTCTAACGTCTGATCATTCATTGAACATAAGATATTGAAGCTGTAAATATTCAGAACACATGAAGACATTTAATCAGGTGAGCATCTAGTTAGTGTTTACGGTATCGTAAAGACAAAAGGGCTCGCTTTCCCTGTGCTCCTTTAAGAAAAACCAAATAGTTGAGAGCCAGCGAAGTTCAACTCTTGCTGGGACACAAGAGTGAACTATTTACATTTCAATGATACTGCTCTTAACATTTCTGACAGCAAAAGGGAAAGTAACAAAGCTAACACACTTTGCTGTATCTAAAGGGAATGCATATATAGTTTGCTAAGATTCAGTGTTTTTTTCTGAGGAGCACTATGGGGATTTTATAATAAGAATAAAACTGAAGCCCTTTTTCACACTCACTTAACGCAGAGGTTAAGAATGAAAACCAGAGACAACTTTTCAGAGGCATGTGTGACCACATACACACACCACTGAGTTAACTTTTTCTTCTGAAATACAAGAATAGAGGTAAATCAAAAAAGCTTTCATCCCAATTTGCTACAATAAAATTTATGAACATCACATCATAAATAAGGTATCAAATAAACAAAATGCATTAAACATATCACAGTTGCCGAATCCTTCAAAACAGCACAGGGTATGAAATAAGTTTGCACTTTTTAATGACTGGTACTGTATTAGTGAGAGAGAAAACAGACACAGGTTTTCTCATTTTCCCAGCAGCTAGGAAAAGAGCTCTGCAGATGTTTCAGCCAAAGCGAAACGTGCAGCAGAAGCTATGAAAACTACCTTGCCAGAAAGTAGCTACACGCCCTTTCACTGTTCCTCATAGGTAACTGCTAGAATCACTACTTGCACTCATCAAAGTACTGGCTCCTCATTTCAAAGAGCATCTTCTTTCCCCCACTCTCTCCAGCTACTGAGCATCAATCTGTATTTAGCATCTTTGTGAAGCACACCAGTTAGGTTTTTTTAGCATCAACTGTCAGTCTTTCATGAAAAAGCTGCCTCAGTGACTTAGAATAAAATCATCCAAAATAGAACACTTGATTTACACTTCTCTGTGCATCTAGACCCCAATGCTCAGTAATTAAAATGCAGGTTATTGTCAAGAGTCACATTTCTGAAATTGTAGTCACCTGAACTGTTCCCCACTGCCACTAAAAACATACCTTCTAAAGAAACATCATGATAAAGGTGACCAACAGACAATGAAGTGCAAATATGGTATATAGACAACAGCATTACTGGCAAAAAGTGACTGTTATATCCCTCCCACTGCTGAATTTCAGAACAAGTTAACCCAAAGTACCAATGGTCACTTTATATCATCTCATATAACCACTCTGCACACCAGAATCTCACTGTGACTCTGCTCTGAGATGAGCTATGCAAGAACAACGTTCATTATTAGCACAGCTGAACCCCAGGCCAGCAATCCCGCAGGCATTTTAATTGTGACTCTCGCATCCTAGAAGACCAGATTAACAAGGGAAAAGGCAAGTAGGAATCCACATCACTAAGCAAACCACAGTCCCTATCTCAATCTTGCAGCACTTTATGGGCATCCTCATCCTGAATCACTTTAAGACACAACATGATCCACTTCTCCATGATGACACTTCGTTTTCCATTCAATTCCCTTGTATATGAAAAGATCAGCACCCAATTGTACAGAAAAGAGAAATTAAACTTCTTCTAAAAAACAGGCTCACATGAACATGGCATTTCTGAAAAGAATCAGAAGACACATGACTTTCTAATTCCTCAGCTTCAAGGCAGAAGCTTTGCTTTACTCTTTTTTTCAGATTACCCTTTTCACAATATCATAACATATTGTGTTGCCTGACAAATACAAAACCTGCAACTTTTCCACTACATTGCAGCTCAAATTTGTAGCACTGGATGCTAACAACTACTGTTCACTGGATTCAATAATATCAGTTCTACAACTAGGTATGGTTTTTTGGACTTTAAGTTACCAAACTTCCCCAAGTAGGTTTTGCCATTGCTAAGCTTTTAAATGACTGAAGTACAAGACTGCAGGTGCAAGTCTCAGCAACTTATAAAGTATGAATAACTTTGAATTATTTGACCAAAGTGCACATAGCTTGTGCATAAGGTATTTTTGTTTTGTATGCAAAAAAGCAGCCAGGGCAGTATCAGGGACAGCAAGATTTAATAAAGCTCATACAAGAACAGATGTGCCTGTATGGAACTAAAGATACTGAGGAACATTAAATGAGTAGAAATGAACTTAACTAAATCAGGGAATTACTGATGAAGTTTAAGAAATAGCATCTAAGCTGAATTTGTCCTTTATAACGTAAATAAATGGCCTTCCCTGTTATTCCTGTTATTCAATACTTAAAGATGCAGTTACGGTAGCTAAACAAAGTATTACTTCAAATAGTTTGTGTTGTACTTAAAACACATTTGTGATTTACATTTCTCCCAAAATAAATTCCAGTCCTCTCACTATTTATGTGTCTGTAAAACTACGCACACTTATTCTATAAATTCATGTAGAAATGAATTTGAAAAATCATAAAATTTTTCAGAATTAAAGTATCAGTCTCCTTCCATACTTGTCTGCACACATTCTTCACATCATCATTTGGAAATTGTCCCTCACCACCACATAAAGGGCAAGTACTGCAAGAAAACTTGGGAGAGTACAGCACGCAAACCCAACTTCAGGACCAGTACCTGAAACTAACATGAGAATGGCTAGGTTTGGTTGGAACTAACAGCAAGACTTTAACACTGAACTGAATATATAACAGAGTTTTAATTATGTATGTCTGCAATTAAAACATTAGCATATGGGTGCTGAAACTGTGATCGTGCACATGTCTGCCTCTAGTCCATTTCAATCCCTTTTTAACAAATACATTTTATACAACTTGTAAAGAATTTGAAAACATTTTAGTCATTTTCTTCTGTCAAGACATTCTTGACTTTGACTGTGCTTCTCATACGAAGTTTAGAGCCTGAACAGAGACCTGAAGGAAAATGAATCTGCAATGGCTAGCCTTCATGATGTCAACTGTAGCAAATGATAAACCATGTGGTATAAAACATTGTCCATTACCTCAATGAATACTAAGTCAGTTGTATAATACTGGATTTTTCAGCTGCCAAGCGGTTTTTATCAAACCTTAAACCATCAACCATTACACAAAAACAATACTGAGCATGTTTTATTTAGGAGTGTGATTGCTTCTCATCTTTAAATTTATCTTTGACAAGAATTTAAGTGTTAAGAGCTAATTTTTTATATATGATTAGGTACAACACTGACAATGCCATGTATCATCACTAGACATTGAACGTCTGCAACAGCGGGCATTATTTCCAGTAGCTGAGATATTCCTCTCTAATCAATTTAATGATCAGTCTATGTTAATCACTTCAATTCTGACTATCATATTAGGATAGTCATAATACAGGATATTGCTTAGCTCACACACACGTTTGGAGTAAGGTATGCGACCTAGATGGACATCTGCCTCTATTTTAGCTTCATTACAGAATCCAAACGTAACACCTTCCTTTAAAACACAAAGGACCAACCCCAGAAGTACCCAGCTGGCAGTGTTTAAATGTATTTGGAAAGTTCTTTCTAAAGCATCACGTTGATTTCAGCAGTAAGTTACATAAATTGTAGAATTATTAACTGAATGCAAACTGCAAAAGAGAAAGTATGGTAAAAGTTTTCGTACAGTTTAATCTATCACATCTACTACTAAATTTAATTTACATCTATTTTAAGCCAAAAATCTCTAGTACAGAACTCTGACGACATTTCTGGAGTATAATATGACCTTAAAACACAATACAAACAAAGAAAAGGATTTTTAGAAGTGAAGTATAAATATTTTAAAGTTAATACAAGCATTTAGGTACAACACTGACTACAATCTACAGCCTTGGTACACTTCAGCTACTCTAAACATTTATTAAACATTTCGCAGTTCAAATGCAAAATGTGTAGACCTCAGTTACATCAGAGATAATGTCTGAAAGGTAATTTAGAGTCAAGTTCTGCACTGGGTACAGACATGTTAGAGTGGCTAACAATTACATGATTCCTCAAATGTAGAAAGCTTTGTACTGTTTACTTCCAGAACTGAGGGTTTAACCATAGCACCTTTAAAATCTTCCTATCAGCACAGCCCAGTTTTCAAATACAGAGACATAGGTTAAAATAAAACTGAAAGAGAAGTCATAAAAACAAGTCTATTCATAGATGGTGTCTATTTATACCATAGGAGATAAGTTGGTTAAAGTGTCATTGCCTGATCTTCTGCATTTTCTTTTCTAACAACCTAAAGTTTACTCTTTTTCAAGCATCTAGAAGATTTAAGGCATGTTCTGAGAATCTCTCCTCCTCAATACAGTTCTCACCTTCGTACTGTATTTATAGTACTTATACCCGAGTGCTCAGCAAGCCAGCCAGAGGCTCATTTTCAATATGAAAGTGAAGACTTTTGCTCACACAAGTAGGTATATACAAGAAAAAGGTTCTAATCTACCAACATTCTTCTGTTCTTGTGACTAGACCCTTTCTTTTCCCCTCTTACCAATACAGCACACAAGCCAAACAAATAATAAAATAGGGGGGAAAATAGTTTCTAGTATTCACTTTTCTTCTAGTGGCCACAATGCGATTTCTTCTACTTAAGAATTCAAATTTGATAAAGTGCAAGACCAGGAAGGGTGCATTGGTTACGGCTGTTCAACTGCTCCTGAGTTATTGGAAAGTACCTGCCCATTTTAAAAGCCTTTTTGTGGCTTGAAGAAACAACATGGCTGGCTCACGGTTCCACTACAAAACCAAATTAATATTTTAAAAACCCAAACCTGCACTGTATTACTCAAAATCATTTAAACTGTACTACATCCCCACTGGGGGTAGCTAAAGGGCAACCCTGTACTCCAATACCTGAGCAGTCTGCTAAAAGATACATTGTAACCACAGCTGATACTTTCTCCAGTTAAGGCAAGCACATGGCAACCTCTAAATAAAACACTTCTTTATTTTCCTTGCTTTTACATTAAATTCAAAATATAAATAATAGAAACTCTCTGAATGAAAAGGAACAAAGCAGAGTTGCCATAAGAACTACCTTTCAATAAAATAAACATGAGCTACTGGCACAAAAGATAAGCCAGGTGCCGCATCAATACCTGACCCTGTGAGCGTGTGTTTGTGGGTGCTGTAGCCCACTCTCAGCAGAGAGCTTTGGTGCAGGACCTGAACTCTGTGCAGCACGTAGGGAACACGTGTGCTTCCATCCTGACCACAGCAAATACACTGTTCTCCAACGCGGAGACGAGCCTCCAAGGCCTTTGTATTCTCGTCCCCAGATGTAAAACAGCTCCCCGAGATGTGCAGACGTAGGGGGAACATGTTTAACAAGAGCCGAGGACCAGGGCGGCAGAAGAGGTGAGGGACGCGGGGAAGAGCACGGACCCCGCACCCGACAATCCAGGAAACCCCCCTACCGCCCGCGCAGCCTCCTCCGGCCGCTGCGTGAAGTTGGCCGGGCATCTCCCGCCCCACCGCACGCCAGGCGCAGGAAAGAGGCCTCCTCCACCTCGGCCTTCTCCCGCTCCCTCCTCTCCGCCAGAGCTGCTATTCTCCGTTCCGTCTCCCCCAGCCTCACGACGGAAGGAGTAGGAGTGGGGGTGTCTCCATTACCCTCTCCTTCCTCCCGCTTCCCAGGGACAGCGACAACGGCCCGCTCCCGCCCGACACGGAAGGGG
>VZTU01002723.1:402775-414423 GCA_013400835.1 Zapornia atra | reverse complement strand
GTTTCCGTCTTCGCCCGGCAGCGCGCGGCCTCCTCGCCCCGCTTCCCGCCCAGCGGCGCGGACGTCCCCTCCCCCGCTCGGCTCCGCTCGGCCGCACCGGCAGGAGATGGAGGAACAACGCGCAGCGGCTGCGGCGCGGGCGCCAATATGGCGGACACACGGGGGCTCCTCGCAGCGCAGCTCCGAGAGCAGCCGAGAGCGACGCGGGCGGCTACAGCGCCCCCTATCGGGCAGCTCCCGCCCGCCCGGCCGCGCCACAGAGGCGCTGGCGGGATGGCGGCACGCCCCTCTCTGACCGTCCGTCCGCCCGCCTCCGGCCCGCCCCGCCTCCGCGTCCCCGGCCCAGCCTTGCGAGCGGGAAGGGTGGGAGGAAACGAGGTGTTAAGTGTTTCGTCACCGGGGGCAAATCCAGGAGTTCTCGGGACACCGGTTTCGCAGTTTCCAGCCTGGAAGGACGGATCTCTGGAGGGAGGCGACCGTTTTGCCTCCCCACGTCTTGCCCGCAGAGCCTCACCTCCCTGCAAGGCCGGCCCAGGAGGCCAGGAACAGCACACGCAGGCTTGAAGAAAAACAATAGGAAAAAGAACCAGCGGGACATAGAAGGGAAAAAAAAAACAAAAAATCAAAAACACCAAACCAAACACAACCCCATAATTAAAGAGTCACACGCAATTAGCAAAGAATATTATTTATCAAGAGGAAAGAAGACCAAAATTGCAGTGCGAGTCTGTCACAAGATTCAGTGCACTTCACACATGAATATTTTCACTTGACAATGAGTCCAAAAAGACTCCAGACCCAGCACCAGGTTACCATTTCATCACCCAGGGCATATGCCCAGGTTAGGTTTCTGACAGGGTACACTTTTCCTGTGAAGAGTGGTGCCACCCACACCCCCACGGCCACGCCAGCCCAGCAGAGCACCTCCCTCGCTCTGAAGCACGAACACCTCACTCAGCTGAGAAACTTCAACAGCTATATCAAGCAAGACGACTTGCTTCCAGGGCACAGATTTTGTTCCCTCAAACACAAAGGCTGCCACATGACTCACCTACGTAAGGGAGAGCCTCAAGGAGCTCCGAAGTACTCAGAATGAAACCTTAGGTTTGTCTTTAGCTGCTGTTTTTCCGAAGCATATGTTCTTTCAATTGTACTGACACTGTAAAGCTGTAACAAGGTGAATTAAGCTCCAATTTGATGTGCATTTCACTATTTTCCCAAGACTCTAGGCCACACTCTGGACAGACTGTACACCCTATGCCCCCTCAAACACCCCTCCAACCTGAGCCACAAGGGCTCTTCCTGGCCAGTGAATTCTCCCACTACGGGCCAGAATCAGAGACAACCAAACTGAAGTGGGGTTCACTCAAAAAACCAAGGTAATTTATAAATTAAGATAAACCCAGCATTTGAGGCAGACCTAGAATCCTACAGCTCTATTCTTGCAGAAACACAAGTGTTACAAACGTAACTGGAAGGTTCCCCTCCCCCCCAATAGGCTTAGAGAAAAAGCCCATCTCTAGCCATTACTGCTGTTGCAGTATCAGGCCACCAAGAGGGTCAGGACACTACAGCAAATGCCCTGTTAGGGGAGGATGATAGGACTGGGTCAGTTCAAACTGAAAAAAAAAGATGGTAGGAAGGGGTTGCAGTAGGAGCCAATACCTGCAAAGTAAAAATGGCTGAGTAAGGCTCTTTAGAACTTTTGATCATTCAGAAACAATTGGGTAAGGTTCTAACAGAAGTACACAGGAGGAGGTCAGCAGTCTTAAAGATGAAGAGGTTCTGACATAACCCAAGGAAAACCTTTTTCATTGTGAAGATGAACAAGCAGTAGAACAGGTTCCCCAAAGCAGTTGTGCATCAGCTCACATCTGACCCTGCGCTGGACTAGTGAACTCCTGAGGTCCCTTCCAAGCTTGGTAACACTGATACCGTCTGAACTACACAGCTCAGTGCAACCTACTGGCAACCTTCTGCAGAATCACTGCCCTTCATAGATATTTAAGACAAGCACACTACGCTTACCAGGAGAGAAAAAGCCTCTCTATTCCTCTTTTGTTCTTTGGTTTCCTGTGGAAATCAAGAGTAAACTAAATGTGAAGACACAATTATTAAGTTCATAGAATCATAGAATGGTCTGGGTTGGAAGGGACCCCATGGATCATAGAGCTCCAACCCCCCTGCCACAGGCAGGGCCACCAACCTCCAGGTCTGGATCTACACAAGGTTGCCCAGGGCCCCATCCAACCTGGCCTTGAACACCTCCAGGGACGGGGCATCCACTACTTCTCTGGGCAGCCTGTTCCAGCACCTCACCACTCTTTCTGTAAAAAACTTCCCCCTAATATCTAATCTAAACCTTCCCTCCTTTAGCTTTAGTCCATTCCCCCTTGTCCTGCCATTATCTACCCTTTTAAAAAGTTTAGTCCCCTCCTGCTTATAAGTTCCCTTCAGGTACTGGAAGGCTGCAATGAGGTCCCCCTGCAGCCTTCTCTTCTCCAGGCTGAACAAGCCCAGCTCCCTCAGCCTCTCTTTGTAGGGCAGGTGCTCCAGCCCTCTAATCATCCTTGTGGCCCTCCTCTGAACCCTCTCCAACAGTTCCACATCTTTCTTGTATTGGGGGCCCCAGATCTGGACACAGTACTCCAGATGGGGCCTCACGAGGGCAGAGTAGAGAGGGACAATCACCTCCCTGTCCCTGCTGGCCACCCCTCTTCTAATGGAGCCCAGGATCCCATTGGCCTTGCGAGCTGCAAGAGCACACTGCTGGCTCATGTTAAGTCTCTCGTCCACCAGAATCCCCAAGTCCTTCTCAGCAGGGCTACTCTCAAGAAGCTCTTCTCCCAGTCTGTATCTATGTCTGGGATTCTTCCGACCCAAGTGCAACACCTGACACTTGGCAGTGTTGAACCTCATTAGGTTCCCCCGGGCCCATCTTTCCAGGCTGTCAAGGTCCCTCTGGATGGCTTCCTTTCCTTCTAGGGTGTCAACCACACCACTCAGCTTGGTGTCATCTGCAAACTTGCTGAGGGTGCACTCAATTCCATCATCGATGTCATTGATAAAGATGTTAAAGAGCACCGGTCCCAAGACAGACCCCTGGGGGACACCGCTTGTCACCGGCCTCCACCTGGACATAGACCCATTGACCACCACCCTTTGGCTTCGGTCTGTTAACCAGTTTCTTATCCACAGCACCAGTTTCTTATCTTCTTGTGGAACTTTACATGGGTTTCATTATATCACAAGAGTAACTGGCAAACCTATTGGCTTTGTACTACTTTGGAAAACTTAGCAACATGCCATAGTTAAATCCTCCAGGATCTGATAGCTTTCTTCTAGGTGAAATTGAAGCAAGTTTAGTTTTAGTATTAAAATGGGTGGATTACCACACTGCACAGGAAAAAAACTTTGCAAAAACTGTTTTGAAATTGGCCTCAAAGTGACCACAAAACTTCCATGCAGTTGCTTTTCCAGAATATTTATTCCAGAAGCATAAGTTATTGCAGTGAAGGAAGGGGAAGAGTGAATAAAGGAGAAACCAGAGAAGGAGGGGTAGGATTTACACTTAGAGATATGTGCACAAAGCCTTGACCTCAAAAGCTCAGTCTGAATTTGAAACTAAGTGGTTCCCCTCCCCCCATATTTAGCCTGTTTGCTGTAGGTCTGTAATAAACATTTAAACAAATATATTTACCACTTAAAGAGTTTAAGTAACAAAGACTTTTAATATCCCTATTTATTTCCAGCAGTAGGAAAAAACCAAAGGAGCACACTACATCCCTAATCTCATAAGGAGCTATCTATCATCCAAAAACAAGGAACAAGCTACAGAATGAATAGAATAATACATCTCCAATTATAACTAAACGTTCTACATTAAGCAAGCATACAAATAGAGTAATATCAAATCAGTATTAGTGCAGAAACACTGGGCTGTTGTGAGGCAAGGCCACCTTGCTCCACACGACTAATTCAATTACTTGCCCTATTACTCTGTAACATACCAAAGCTGGGAGATTTCTCATTATATTGTGGAGCAGAATGAGTGTCAGCTTGCTGTGCAGCACACACTTTCTGTGGTTCCAATGCTCTGCACAACTGTTTAAACTCATACCACGAACTTCAGCTTTGCAAAGAGATCCCACTTGCTTTCCAGCATGTCAATAAATTATATGTGGGGTTTACAGTCATGAGGCACACTTCCTGTGTGGATGCAAACACCTAGCTTTGCGATTTGAGAGAAAAGTAAGAGTGAGCAGATCTTAAATCTAGTATTTAGTGAGGGTTTTTTTTTTTTCCAGAAGAGAAGGTAAAATAGGTGCATCTGCCTTTTTCCTACTGAGTAAAAAAAATATTTTAGTCCAAATACAGACTCAATAGATCAAACAAATGTCATACTGCTAAATATCCTTAAGAAATCCTCCATCCAAGTGAGCAATTCCCTGTTGTTTTCTCTCAACAGAAGAAACCACAAACAAGTGTGAGATTCAAAAACACACACAAGTATCAGGAGGGTGAGCTGGTGTTCCAGTACAGAGAACAGTAGAACTGTTAACAGCTACTTGCAGCTTCAGGTAAAAGCATGTCAGAACTTTATTCTCTAACTCCCTTTCTCTGAATGCATAGCTACAAGTCCTCCTCCATGCACACTGCCAATCTTTACTTAACTTTTCAGTGCATTTTCAAAGAGCTGCTTACATTTTTAAATGAATTTAAGTTTAGCATATTTCTCTGTCCTTCACTAATTCTACCTCATCTTCCTCTTTCATTTGCATTTTCAGTTGCCATTCCTCCTTCCCTATAACCATTATAAAAGCTCTTCATTTGTAACTAAAAGTATAAACATACATTTTCTATTGAACTTTTCCTGAATGTGTTACAGATATGTGTTCGCAGAAGGAGCTTTTTTTCAAGTACTTGCTAATCTCAGAGATTGCAGGAGAAATTTTGAGCTGTTGTATTTGCAACCATGTGTTGCTCGTGATAGCCTGATAATTGGGAACCCCAGTCAGTTTACTATGCAGTTCCTTCTGGTCAAGCTTGACTTACTCTGAATATCTTGTGCATGTGCTAGCATGATGGTGTTAGACTCTCTCAGCATGACACCACAGAAATCACCTCAAGACTACGTTGGAAAAAACATGTTCAAAGACAACTGAAGGTTCACAGGCTTTAATTTACAGGCCAGCTTTTGCTCTCCAATGCATACCCTGCAAGTCTGCATTGATTTCAAAGGAAACTCCATTTATCAGGAAAGCAGAAGAAAGAGACTTAGAAATTACCTTCAAGTAACATTTCCAGAACTTGCTTGTAGGAGGTTTGGATAACCTGATGCAAGCATGCTGGCAATACAAGTCACACCTCCTGTGGCATTTCCAGCATCACTAAAATAAGCTCATTTCCTAATGCTTTCTTGTACTGTTCAGGGTTCTAATCTTGAAGTTTGAACTTTGTACCATCCTGTTTCTGATTATAGTGTACAATTACAAGGCAGAGCGATCACTGTTTCCTATAGCTGCATAGTCACCATTTAGTTCTGCTCCTAACAAGGCAGTTCTTTTAAAAGAAAGGTCAGGCAGTGGTTTCGCAGCAGCAACTGTAACAAGCTTATCCCATTTTAATATTACAGCAGAACTGCAAGGATAAAACATCCTTGTGATCTCAGCTTGCAAATACCATAAACCAAATATTTTAAAGCCAGTTCCAACTACAAGCATATCCCTTTTTTTTTTTTTGCTTGGGGGAAGCTCAAACTAAAACAAAGTATAAACAGTTTTTCACTAGATGTATATTAAAAATATATACATGTACCAAAATATTTCTGAAAGATTAAATTCCAATTCTAAACAAAAAATTTCAAAAATAAGGTGGCTGTATTGATAAATTTTAGATGCTATAAGCAGCAAAAGACTGTTTATTTGGGGTGGTGCTGTTTGTAAAGCAGCAAGCAGCCCTAGGGTCAAAAAAGTCTGAAGTGAGAACATTAGAGATAATGGACTGACAATACTTAACAAAAAAAAAAAAAAAAGGAAAGAAGTGTATTCCAGCTGGCTCATATTCCTTTTGATGAAAATTCCACAGCAGATGCTTGAATAAAAACATCACAGGGTATGCAGGTCAACCAGGTACCCTCTTCTGAAAGCGTAAGCAGGAGAGAATAAGTGAATTCCCTGATGTAGCAGATGATGATGGCCCACATGGAGCTTGACAGGAAGAAATACAGACACCTACGTGTGCAGAATCATTGGTCCACTAAAATCAAGTAGTTAATGTCTAGAAGTCCTTCCCCAAAGGACTCCTTTGACATTTTTTTTACCCCTTGGCCAATAACTAGCATAAGACAATAACTATAAAAAATTATTTGTAAACTCCATCCAGGGAGGGAAATGCTTGCTACTAAAGTACAGTTACTTTTAACACTCTGAACTCGATGTTTGACTCATTAACTCCATATGCACCAATACAGCTACAATAGCTCTTCATTATGAAGGATAATGAGAAACTAGGCAAACTAAGTCCTGTGTGCCTCTGCAAAACACAGGCAGTGCTCAGAGCTACTAGACTGAGCTGGGTTGAACCAACACACAGTTATTCAGGTGTGCCAACAGTACACCTCCCAAAACTTTGCAGCCACCAGGGAGGAAATTAGTTCCTCCTGTGCATCCAAACTACTCAACTCTCCAAATGCAGATCCCAGGATTCAGAATTCAGCTCAGAGGGATGCTAATCTTGGGAGTTGGCTGGCTTCAGTCCACCAGAGTTTAGCAGTAACACTCCCAGGTACGTCTTTAAATTTGTCAAGCACAGCAGAAGGAGACACCTTTAGACCTGAGCAGTCCACAAAACAGTCTAGTGAAACCAGCATAATGCTTTGGTTCATATCCTTCTCTGGCTCACTTGAAGCCCTGATCTCAGACCAGAGGAGGCTGTGTGTAAAGAAAAATCTATAAACTATTCAGGGAAGATTTTATTCTTTACTTTTAAAGCCAAGATAGAGGAGCAACCTTTGTTGTCATTGATACATTGAAACAGACAGAAACCTGCCTTTTCCTGTAGTAATCTATTGATCATTTGGAGGGACATTCCCTCCAATATAGTTTAATATACAACTGATTTTGAAAACCAGTTAAAGAAACAAAAACAATTATGAAAGTGCTACAGTTTTCTAGTCCAAGACTGCACTTGTCCAAACACAAGCTGTACAGAAACCACCCTCTTGTGTGCATTAAACCCAGGACTGCATAAAACAGTAATGGGAACATCACATTGGCTCCTGGCATTTGAATTAGTGGAACTGTGAACATTGCTGGGGATAGAGAGCAAAAGTTCATACTGCCTCTGTAGGAACACTGATACCTACTTGACAAGATAGTCCGAACCACTCTGTTGGCTTTAGCTTTGATACAGAACAACTTGTAACCCACCCAGCCTTTTTAAGTAAATACCTTTTGCTAACAAGGTGTGCTTTGGCATCCTTAAGGATGCTCCACCTTCAACTCTTAAGACTTGTTAAGGGAATATATAGCCTTAACATAACAATAGGTATATGGCCTATATATATATAGCCTTTCAATTCCATATAAAACTACAGATGCACAGGTGAAAAATACTGCTAGAAGGATGTAAACACTGAGAAACTTAATATTCACTTACAATTTCTCTTAGTGTGATAAAATAATTGTGATTTTTTTAACTAAGTAATAACAGGTAGCTCTTGCATTGGTCGGAACTTACCAAATAAGGTGTTCAGAAGCCCTTTGTCAGCTTTAAGACTTCGTAGCTGTAAGATCTGGACTGTTGACTCTCAAAGGTTTTTGAAAAGCAACACAGCAGAAATCATCTTGTTGAGCTGGATGCATTTTGTAGCAGTCACTCTAATGACAAGTCTTAAGGAACTAGCACTGGTATTCTTGTTGTGTCTTAACTGAAAGATGATTTTTTTCTAGGTAATAGTACAAGAACATGAACATTTTGTGTGACCAGATCTATTCCTAATGTGAATGCATTCGTGGAAGAATTGCTCTCATTAAGCAGTGATAGAGCTAACCCAAATCACTCAGAAGCTGTGAAATGATCCATTCAGAAGTGAAGTAGGACAAAGGAGAGGCAAGATTTGGGTACACTCATGGAGCTTTTCAGCAAAGCAGTATGACAATAACACTCTAAAGACACACCTCCCCAAATTCCCCCCAGAACAAGATGTGAAAAGGAAAAATAAAAATAAACTTTATCTCTCCAGACCAGAGCCCAGTGACTGGTGGAAAGAACTGTGATGAACCAGGTGAACCTCCTCAGTCTGACACTTACTTTGCAAAAGTCACAAAACAAGATTATATAATTTTAAAACTCTTACACAACTAGAAACATGATATGTGCCCTACTGGTAAAAAAAAATGCATTCACATATGACCAAATTCAGCACCTCTACTTCGTATGCATCTGCTCAGGTATAACTGAACTGACAAGAAGCTAATCTGCAAAAATATCAATCTCTTCAATGTCTGATCTAAAACTCTTCTGGTGACAGTACAGAGATAAGTAAAATGCAAAAGGTTGACAAACAGAATAAAAAACCATAATGTATTAATGCAACTTTTGCCCAATTTTTAAAAAAAATCAAAGGGAATCTTGCCTTGTTTTTGCTGTATTAAGATCCATATACAGAGAAATACTGCTGTTTATTTGTATGCCCTTCAGATAAGAGATACTGAGAGAGTTGGCTTTTTTGACTTTCAGCTTTTCTAGCATGCTGACATCTACTAAGTGCATTACAACAGCATTCCCAAAGGAAAAGTTGCACCAGCAGTTGCCACCTCACAGGTTACATGGCTTACAAAACCCTAGATTCTTCACTTTCTGGACCACAGCCTGCAGTTTCTTCTCAACTTCTTCATGCTTCTTTACCATCAAAGCTTTTTCACTAAAAAAAGCCTCATGAAGGAGATAAAATTCTGTGGAGCTTCATCAAGATGTTGCAGGCTATCAGTAAGCCAGGGCAGTGGGTAACCCCACCTGCACAAGGTCTTGGACATCCAGCCACAAACAGAGCTAACTCTGTGATGGCAGTTCTGAAGGTGAATAGCTGCAGGTAAAAGGCTTTATGTTTTAGTTCTGGATTTAGGCTGCATTTAAAGCCCTGCAAGTTTTTTTGTCCAAGAGAAAAATCATAGAATGTGTGAGGTTGGAAGGGACCTTTAAAGGTCATCTAGTCCAACCCCCCTGTAGTAAGCAGGGACGTCTCCACTAGATCAGGTCACTCAGAGCGCCATCAAGCCTGACCTTGAATATCTCCAGGGATGGGGCCTCCAATAGCTCTCTGGGCAACCTGTTCCAATGATCCACCACCCCCATATTGAAGAACTTTTTCCTAATATCCAACCTAAATCTCCCCTTTTCTAGTTTAAAACTGTTACCCCTTGTCCTAGTGCTACATGCCCTCATGAACAATTCTTCCTCAGCTTTCTTATAGGCACCTTTCAGGTACTGGAAGGATGCTATGAGGTCCCCTTAGAGCCTTCCCTTCCCCCCCGCTGAACAAGCCCAACTCTCTCAGCCTATCCTCATAGGAGGGGTGCTCCAGCCCTCTGATCATTTTTGTGGCCCTACTCTGGACACACTCCAACAGGTCCATGTCCTTGTGTTGAGGGCTCTATATCTGGACAGGGCACTCCAGGTGAGTTCTCACCAGAGCAGAAGGGTAGAATGATCTCTTTCGATCTGTTGGCCACGCTTAAGTGAGCGCCGGTTTTCGGTGGAGGCATCCTTACAGCTCCCCCGAGAGCAAACTCGGCGCCTGGCTCCCCCGCAAGCAGCAGACGCTGGCCTGTCCCGTCGCTCGCCGTTGCGGACGGTGATTGCAGCGGGACGCCCAGCGGCGGCCCTTTCCCACGCCTTCCCGCGCGGGGAGTCCCCCTCCAGCCCCAGAAGTGCCAGC
Organism: Zapornia atra; assembly: GCA_013400835.1. Taxonomy (NCBI): domain Eukaryota; kingdom Metazoa; phylum Chordata; class Aves; order Gruiformes; family Rallidae; genus Zapornia; species Zapornia atra. The sequence goes on along the minus strand of VZTU01002723.1, from coordinate 404,483 downwards.
CCGGCGCGGCGCAATGGCGCCACCTGGTGGCCGCCCGGGGGAGCCGGCCCCACCGGCGGTCCCGAAGGGCGAAACGGGAAACAGCGTTTCCCCCGGGCAGCCCTGTTACTCGCGCTTCTCTCTTCTGGAGAGAAATGCGGTTCCCTGCCTCTCCGCGTACCCCCTTTTCTCTCCGTACCAACCTAAGGGCACTTCTGCCTGCGGTCAGGACCCAGCAGCAACTCCCCGCGATGCCTGCCCAGCGCACTTTGCAGTGTAAACCCGGGAGACTCTACCTGCCTGCTCCTCCACAGGTGCTGGCCATCCTTGACTCCCGGCTCTCCCAAAATCAGCACATACTCTCCCATAGCATGGTTTTAACAATGCACCTGAGAGGAGGTGGTTCAACATTAGCAGGCCAGCTAAGCACATTTATTTTTCAGAAATCCCTTCTATCCCCCCCTTCCATTTCCCACGAGTGGAAGTGATTTAAAAAAAAAAAAAAAAAAAAAAAAAAAATCACTGTTCTGCCAGAAGTCTACACTCATAAAGGATTGCCTTTACTTATATGCTGTTCTGCTATAGGCATTTTATATGTGACATCAAAACAAAAGCCGGATTCTTAGCAAGAGATTTGCACTCCAGTGACAGTTTTTACTTATTTTTACTCAGTTTAGGTATTCTAACTCAGCTGAAGTCTACACACATTTGCTTTGGTTTAATAACAAGATTGTACTCAGTGTGCTTTGCATGCTGAGGGCCAGAACTTGGGAACTCAGCTTTAGTCTATCGATCACTGCGTTCATACAGAGCTCTGTTGAAAGAAATGCTGCACTTCTGCTAGAGATATCCTATATCCTAATCATTTATGGACAAATGATACCAAGCATAAGGAGATATAAAATGGCAACCTAACAGTCCATTAGTGTCTTTAAAAACCCATTTTCTTTCTTAGTTTTAATGCCTTGGTTTCCTCCTTTTTAATTTTTCTCCAATTCTGAGCCCTCTGGTTCAGTCACAGGCTAATGACTGCTTCTCACTCAGCATGCAGAGACAGGATTCCAGTCTTAGTTTTGGCCCCTCAAAGCTAGTCATTCCCATTGGTGAATTTTCAGACTTCTTCATACAACTCTGATGCCTTTGATCAGGTAGGGCTGAGTCTGTGATGTGATGTAATCAAGCAGAGGCTATACACTGATAAAGTGCGTGCTAACCACAGGCATAAGATCTGTCAGCTGTAGCACCTATGCTTGCTTAATAAGGTCTGACAATCCTGTAATTAAAGCACTAATTCTAATAAAGAGAACCCAGGTACAAGTTATTTCTGCCTAATGGCACAGTAGTGCAGCAAATGATGACCCAAGTACAAAAGTTCTAGGCATGTTAAAAACCCAACAGGTTTTAGTCAGTGCTAGAAATCCAGCAACAGTAACTAAAATAACAAAAAGAGAAGCATTAATAAGTGCTCTAGTAGGCAATCACAAAAAGCAAACATATGCTACTGTCCATATATACTCCCAAAATAGTTAAATTCACAGTTACATATTTATCAGCTAGTGAAAAGGTAGTATGGGGCAGTCAGATCTGCTAGGCATGCTATACCACCTGTAAGTGTTAATTACTATCACCCTGATTTCTGAAACTTTCGTTGAATAAATTTTTGGCAGATCAAAAGAAGTGTCTCTAACTCAACATGCTTGTCTTACTCCAGAAAGCTCTCTGGACAAAA
>VZTU01002723.1:324131-402750 GCA_013400835.1 Zapornia atra | reverse complement strand
AAAAAAAAAATCAAAGAAAGCATCTAATACAAAATTTAGTCCTAATAATTCAGTACAGCAATTCCTCTGAAATCTAACATCAAATTGTCTGCTTGAGTTCAGACCTGAACAATTGTCTGAAGTTTTACATAAAGGAACAAAGTGTCATCCAATTATAGGATCAGGCTCTGCATGACTAACTGATGTTGACAGTTCCCCAGGACTTCTCTTCAAATCTGTCTGAGAAAAGATTGGTTGGACCTGGAACACAAGGAAACTGTCAGAAACAAAGCTAAATTTCATGGTTCTGTTGGTAGTGAGACTAAAACAAGCAATGACTGTTCCACTAACAAGGAAGGTACAATAAATGCTATTGTACACAGTTTCTTTATCACAAGTCAGATGTAGTCCTTAAACTTTTGGCAAACTGCCAATACAACCCTTCACACAGAGGTTTTCTACCCAGAAATTAGGACTGAGTTTTCATCTGTTGTGACTTATTCTGTATCATTCATTCTGTAATACCTAAACATTTAGATTTGAGTGAGACCTGGAAAAGATTGGAAAAAGTAAATGCTACAGCAAAATAACCATTTTCAAAGCCAGATAAAGGCTAATTAGACTGTACTTAAACAAAGCCAAGTCCTGCTTGATCAACCTGATCTCTTTCCATAACAAGGTGATCTGCTTGGTGAGGGAAAGGCTGTGGATGTTGTCTACCTGGACTTTAGCAAAGGCTTTGACACCATTGACCACAACATTCTCCAGGAGAAATTGGCTGCTTGTGGCTTGGCATACTCTTCACTAGGTAAAAAAAACTGGCTAAAGAGTTGTGGTAAATGGAGTTGCATCCAGTTGGTGGCTGATCACAAGTGGTGTTCCCCAGGGCTCAGTACTGGAGCCAGTTCTGTTTACTATCTTCATTAATAATCTGGATGAGGGGATCAAGCACACTCACACTCAGTAGACTTGCAGATGACACCAAGTTGCGTGGGAGTGTTGATCTGTTGGAAGGTAGGAAGGCTCTGCACGACCTGCACCAATGGGCCAAGGCAAATTGCACAAGGTTCAGAAAGGCCGATGGCAGAGTCCTGCACATGGGTCACAACAACCCTGTGCAACACTACAGGCTTGGGCAAGAGTAGCTGGGAAGTTGCCCTGCAGAAAGGGACTTGGGAGTGTTGGTCCACAGCTCTCTAAACATGAGCCATGCCTAAGTGGCCAAGGCAGCCAACAGCATCCTGTTTTGTGTCAGAAATCATGTGGCCAGCAGGACTAGGGAAGTGATTACCACCCCACCCCCCACTCAGCACTGGTTGAGGCTCATGTGCTGTGTTCTGTTTTGGGCCCCTCACTATGTGAAGGGTATGGTGGTATTGAAGCATGTCCAGAGAAGGGCAATGAAGCTGGTGAAGGGTCTAGAGTACAAGTCTTGCGAGGAGTGACTGGGGGAACCAGGGTTGTTTAGCTTGGGCAAGAAGAGGTTGAGGGGAGACCCTATTGCTCTGTACAGCTACCTGAAAGGAGGTTGTAGTGAGATGGGGGTTGGTCTCTTCTCCCAAGTAAGAAGTGGTAAGACAAGAAGAAATGGCCTCAAGTTGCACCAGGGGAGGTTCAGATTGGATATTAGGAAAAAAATTCTTCACCAACAAGGTTGCGAAGCCCTAGAATAGGCTGCCCAGGGACATGGTTGAGACACCATCCATGGAGGTGTTTAAAAGACTTGTAGATGTGGTGCTTAAGGACATGGTTTAGTGGCTGGACTTGGGAGTGCTAGGTTAACAGTTGGACTTGATGAACTTAAAGGTCTTTTCCAATTTAAAAACTACTAATTTTATTAAACCTGTACAAAACTCCTAGTGTTCTGATCACTAATTCTGCATAATTTCCCTCCAGAGACCACATCTATGTAAACCCACCAGCACCAAATAAAGGAATAAAGACTGCTTGCATTAATTTTGCAGTTATCATTAACATAACATGGCTAAATTACATAAGCTTGAAAGAGTCACACACATTAATTTTAATCATCTCTACTAACTATACATTTCCTCTCCCAAAACATGACACCCAAAACCACAGTGTAACATCTTCCATTTTCAGGCTAGCAAAAACCCTAATTACACTTCAAGCTATACTGTTATGCTAGAATTTGGAATTGGTTTTAAGGCAAAGAGAAATACATCAGTTTTTTCCATGGAGAGATATATAAAAATTACACAGGGAAAGAAAATGGATTTAAACTATTTACATGCAAGGAACATAATGAAGACATTCCTTCTGAACTAGAAGCCCAAATTAAAATTGAGATATACAGTAAATATTGCCTTGAAAAAAACAGAACACGTTGTTTTAACAAAAACCTCAAGTGACAGCTGTGTCTGCATTGTTAAGAACATGGACAGGACAATCACTGTGTCCCTGCTAGGTCTTTACCTTTTTTTCCTATTCTCTTCTCCAGCAATTCCCTAAAAAGACTGAGCACCTACCTGGAGGAAGCATCTCTCTTAGGATAGATAAGACAATTAATACCCAATACTATCAGGTGAACACCACTGTACAAGGAGTCGTATATTTATCCTCTCACACAGCATTTCCCCTTGCCACAAATACAGTATTTACAATGAAGTATGGGAACCTGGGGAAGGGTGCTCTGATCTGGAACAGAGGAACCCTAGCATTCTGGCTCTAGAGAGGTAAACACCAGAAAATGGTAGTGTAGGCACACAATCATAATTGCAGCTTACATTAGAAAGAAAAACAACATGTAGAAAAAAACATGCTTTGGTTTTGATACCTGTAGTAAGGGCCCCTTTTCCCCCTGTCCTTTTGAGTACAACTTCACAAATGTTTTTATCCTCCCAGTCTATTACAGTGGCACAATAGCTTCCTCAGCTGATGGTAGAATAAGGAAAAGTGAATCACAGCTTCCCCACCAATGAGAAACAAAATGGTAGCTTGCACTCTACCTGAGTTACCATACAAAGTCCTTTCTTTTTTCACTCTACATAGTTTATATACACAGCAGTATCTATGGCAGACAGAAGTTGTGTCCTGCTACTTCTCAAAAGAGAAAAACACCTGGGTCACCACCTTGACACGCAGGACAGATAAAGCACTTACCTCAGATACATGAATTGCTAACAGCATCTGCTTCTCTGAAAGGAACTGAGACATTTCAGTCACTTCAGAGATGTCAGTCAACCACCTTGTGGATTTGTGAGCATGAGCAGTCTTAACTCAGCAGAAGTAATACCACCCTGATTATCTGTTCCAGCCTTGGGGAAAGTACTAGTGAGCCACAGGGAAGCATCTTCGGGCCCAACGCAGTTTGTAACTGCTTATTAAGCGCTAGTTAACCTTAGTCTATCAGGCTGTAAGCATCAGCTCTTGGGAACCAGTTTCATAGAAAGTTGAGCTTTCCCTGCTATAGGACAGCCACACCTAGGAGAAGAGAAAGAACAGAATGAGGTTGTTTTTCCTATTATCAACTTCACTTATATTCTTGAGCATCATTTCATAGTAAACTAGCAAAGTATAGTATGAATTCTGTAGCAGTAGGAGAGCTTGAAATAAAAATAGTAGGTTCTTAGAAGTTCTGCAAAACTTAATTACTTCAAGTCATTAACATAATCTTACAGGAATATTAATCCAATGAAAAGAACACCACTTTTTTCATCACAGCCAATATGTGTTGTTTTATAGATATATGCATTACATATTTAGTACAGATGTATCTAAATAGCAAATAAATACAACAGCTACCTTGCTTTAGCACTTCCCTGATGCTCAACATGGTATTGTGAAAGCAGAAGAGACAGCCTCTAAAACCACCTTAAATAAATAACTTAATCTGCTTGGTGAGAATAAGAGACAGGTGACAGAACCTAAGGGCCTACATTTCAGCTGTGCCTACTTAGGGATGGGATAAGGTAGTCTATTGGAGAGGGAGGATATAGTTACCTATTTCAAATGGTAAGCTGTCAAAAAAGTATCATCATAATCTAACATATGGCAGTTAAAGAGTTTTGTTTATTGTTATGTGTTGTTTTAATAAATTTGCTCTTAGATGCTGAAAGTCAAAAGCCTAATTCTGAGGTCTTATAGTTGGGGAGTTTTGATATGTGTATTCCTGCTAATAAAAGATAACAGTTTGTCTACTTCTACCTGAAAGGTTTAGTTAACTCTGAGGACAGAGGAAATTATTCTGTTGTAATTAAGAATATGTTAGCCTGTAAGTCTTGTGTAAGCAAACAAACAAAAGCAGGAATGCTTGCAGCTGATGTAGTATTGGTAGTTTTTTGTGCTGTGCTGCTACGTAGCTTTCTTGTTAGTCGCTGATCGAAATAAATGCTCTGTCTCAAAGGCTCACATAAATGAAGACAGTGGCTTGATTTATAAAAGCAAAGCTATGCTAGAATAATGAGCAAACAAAAGGAAGTACTAAGAATGTCTTGGGGAAGAATTCATATTCAGGTACAAAAAGATATAAAATTTGTGCTGTTTACTTAACTAAGTTTTTTTATTATGTTGTTTAATCAGTGTGGCTTGTGCAGTAATAAGAAAATCTAGTTAGTACTTTCAATTTAGATGCCTATAGTGGCTTGACTTGACATAATGGGCTTCTATTGTGATTTTTAGGGGGGCTTATTTGGTTTGTTCAGGCTGTCTGTAGACACTGTGTATTTGTCATGTTCTGTAATCTCTAAAAGCTGAGATGCATAGTCTGAAGTTGAAAGTAATGAAACTTTAAACCCTGAAGTTTATGGTAACCTCTTTCTTAAGAGGAGTACAAATTAATTAAAAAAAACTTATTCCTTCCTCATGTAAAATACAGCATGAAGTATTGACTTATTTTCAAAGGCAGTACTATCTTTAACTTAATAGAATACTTCTGATCTCCATTACCTGTGCAACTACTTGCTAGGAGTCTTGGGTTGGTTTTTTCCTTTTCCTTCCAAATCATAGTGAAAATACTGAAAGTATAATGTAGGAAGCAATTAATGTTCCCACAGAGATATTTAGCTCATTACAACACAGGAGAAGTTTAGAAGAACTAGCTTAATTCAAGTAAAAACTGATAGATAACTGAACTATAACTATATTTAAATAGATATAATCTCAGTAATAACATTTTTTTAAAAAGCTATGTAGTCTTTGTTTTGGTTATCTCCTTTTGGAATAGAGCTACAAGTGTAATAGGAATTATATGAACAAGCTCCTTAGGGAGTTTGAGCTTTGAATACAGGCATTTTCCAAAGCAGTGTTACTCTGTTTTCACAGAATCTTAGGGGTTGGAAGGGACCTCAAGAGATCATCGGGTCCAACCCCCCTGCTAAAGCAGGCTCCCTATCTCATATTACGTAGATAGGCGTCCAGATGAGACTTGAATATCTCCAGAGAAGGAGACTCCACCACCTCCCTGGGCAGCCTATTCCACTGCTCCGTCACCCTCACTGTGAAAAAGTTCTTCCGCATGTTGGTGCGGAACTTCCTGTGCTCCAGCTTACAGCCATTGCCCCTTGTCCTGTCCCCACAGACCACTGAAAAGGGGCTGGCCAATTCCCCCTGCATCCCATGTCTAAGATACTTATAAGCACTAATTAGGTCCCCCCTAAGTCTTCTTTTTTCCAGGCTGAACAGACCCAGCTCACTCAGCCTTTCCTCACAGGGGAGATGTTCCAGACCCCTAATCAACTTTGTCGCCCTTCTCTGGACTCTCTCCAGGAGGTCCCTGTCTTTTTTGTACCCAGGGAGCCAGGAGTACCAGGAGTTTTCACTGCAGATCTTATATATGCAGCATTATATATGCAGCATTATATAAAGCATTACCAGTGTTTTCTTTTGTGCACTTTATTATTCAGTTCCAGTTTATGCTGGCTCTGTTCATAAAAGGTTTTTGCCAGCAAAGGTGGGTTTTCTTTGTTGTTACTAATCGAAAATGGAAGTCCTCTGTTCCTGGGTGCATTATTTGAAATGAGATGTGTGCTTTGGGACAGGCAGGAAGAGATTAATAAAATGCGTATTTTATTCACCATCGTCTGGTCTCCTAATGTAGCATAGTAATTAAGCCCTAGGGAGTTGTTAGAGTGTGATGGGGTTTATCGCTGGGTGGTACATGGATTGAGCAGAAGAGATTTTAGCCCAGCACAGCAAGGAAATTGGAGTGTTATGGGCAATAGCTATGCAACCTCCAACATAAAATAATAGGTCATCTTGCAAGTGGTAATCTGCTTTAACCTGTCATCTTAATGTCTTTTCCCAAGTTCAAAGGTTTCCCTGCAGAATAAATCCAGTGTATATCTTCCTGTAATTGTTTTCACCTTAAAAATAAAATAAACCCCCTCAATTCCCAATACATCTCTGGGACTCCTGAGCATGGTGGGGTTGGATAACTTTTGCTTGAGGCCCTTGTTTTAAGGGTGGCAAGTGCTTTTGCTATCTTCATTCCAAAGAGGGGAAGCTGTGCTCAAGAGTCATAGTAGAAACAGAGTGTTGGACATTTAGTTACAAATCTGCATTTTTCCTTTGGTGTATGTTTGACTCTGATAGGGACTGGGCTGCTCCAGGACAGCGTGGGGTTCAGGTGTCCAACTCACTGCTGCCATAGACTCAGGTAAGAGGCAGAAGTGCTCTTACCGGAGCTCTGGTTAGTTAGCACCCTCCTGTCAAAGTCCAGCTGTCAGTGAAAAGGATGGGTAGTAAAGCCAGCCTAACTTCCTCTGCAGCCCTGAAGTCAGGACACTTACTGGCTTGTCTTTTTCTCTACTTCTGAGGCTGGGGGAGGAATTCAGGCAGCTTACAGGGGTCCTAATGGGTTTTCAGTCTTGATTGTCTGGAGCTCCTCATCCAATAACACCAAAGACAAGGTGGCTGCTACAATTGTGAATTCAGTCCATTTTTTTCTCAGCAAAACTTGTGTATTCATTCCCTTAAAAGACCTGGATGTAACTTAGGTTCTGCTCCTTCACAATAACAAGAAGAAAATCCTGGCAAATAATGCTATCTGATGGAAGAACAGGGAAAAACAAAAACAAAATCTTGATATGCACACTGTAAAAATCTATTATAGCCCCAACAAGTGGTACATGGGAGTGCTCCAGTTTGCTTTCACTCCTCCACCTTTGGAAGTGGATAACCTTTATTCTGGTACAATGATACTGTGTTAGATGTGAAAAGGTCCCCTGACATTGCATGGCTAATTGGGGCTCCTCAGTGAATAGGGTCTGGCCTTTTAGCAGTATCCTGTATGCACTATTGACTTGCTGACAGGAAGCCCTGTAGCGATAACAAAGGAAGAAATGATTCAGCAATCAACGGAAAGCCTCCCTTGATTTCACATCTGCAAGTCCATCTATTTCCATGCTGGCAGAGCTGCCTTCACATGAGGGCAAAGTCTCTCATTGTTCTGTACTTGGTTCTTTTCTCTTTTTTTTTCCTTTTCTTTCTTTTTACTTTAAAACGTCACATTTTGGTTTTGATACTGCCTGTGGAAAGTGAAACAACTGTTAGGGTGATGGAGTGTTAAAAAGTTTTGGCTACTGCTAGCTGCAGCAAAAAGACAAAGTGCTGCTCCATTATTAATAACAGGGCAATTTCTCAAATTAGTTTAAGAAAGAATTAGTTTGAGAAAGTCCAAGGGATTAGGGTATTGTCTGACCCAACTGTGGCAGACCATTACTGTCTCTAGGGTGACTCCACTGCAGCCCTTTAATAGCAAAATCCCAAATCCTGCTTTAGATAAGTTGTTTTGGGCTTGTTACTTTAACAAAGAAGCACTATTCAGGTTTTAAAGTGTTTTTGCTTTGTATTACAGAACCCAGTGTGTTTAAGCAGCTAAGGAAATATTAGAAAAATATTTTCTTTTAAAAAGAAAGAAAAAAAGCCAGTGTTTCTGTTGGTCCATGCTTCTTGTGAGAGCACAGTGTGTTCCAGCATGCTTAGCATGACTAGGAAAATTCTTTTGCTGTATTTGGGCAACACATACACCAGGGCATTTTTATACTTATCTGGATGAAGTCAAAACCTCTGATGTTCTGGTCCAGATATTGGAGCACAGTAAAAATTAATAAATATGCTTGCTAGGATGTGTGCAAATAACAACAGCTGTCTAACCTGATAAGTTTGTTTTAAAACACATAGCACAACATACAGGTTACATATCATTGTCTTAATGTGGATTGTGATGTAGGAATGTACAAATTACCACATGGAATCAAAGCAGTTGTCCATATATTCTGCAATTTCATTTCCTTTTAAAACAAGTTTGAGCTACCCTTGAAGTTGTGTTCTTTGCCCAAATTAAATCAAAAGGAAAGTACTATTTGTTCTGCCTGTTGACAGAGAATACTGTCCTCTTTCTGAAGCAGCTTAAGCTTTTCCACATCATGCTTTGAGTGACTCCATGCCTTGAGTGACTCCTTGCCCTAGTCCTCTTCTTCCAGCTCTTATTGTTTTCAAAGTGTCTGTGTTTTCTGTGATGCTGTATTGCTGCATGGTTTCTCCAGTTTTTTAAATCTTGATTTAGGCCTCTGGATTAGTTTCCTTTTTATGAGGGGATGTAGGAGTGTTAAGGATTGTTTGCTTAAGATCTGTTGTGATAACTTTCTCAAGGCCGGGGGAAAATTTTGGCAGATAGAGTTGAAGGGGTACAGTTTGGTGTTGGAGTCAGGGCAAATCTCAGGTTAACCCTGTATCTCTGTGGGGGGAGCATAAGTGGGTTGTATTTAAAATAAGGAAGGTAAGTCCCAACTTTGGGAGTAGTCACCGCTGTAGGACTGCAGGGTAGGAAGGGGGTGGCCTGGGAGAGGGCAGATGACAAAGCACACTTTCCTCCGTGACCTTAACAAGGTGGCAGTCTCCGTAAATTTTGGCAGGGTCAATATGGAATAAACAGTTAAACTGGTATAAATTGAAATTAAAATTTCACCCATATACTCCAAAGTGACTGTGTTTCCAATAGCGTGACATCCAGTTGTGATCAAGAGGATTTTTTGGGGAGGGTGACTGTGGAGCCCACAAAGCACTTCCTAGCAGTGCACTTTTGCAGAAGTGGCACAATTATTTTTTGGGAAGCGTTGCAGGGCCATTTCAGAATACTTCCAAGCATTTTAGGGAGGAAAATGTGACTCTGGAACAGAGCTCCTCGCTGAAGGGAATGTCAAGCTTTAATTATGGCTTTTTTTTCTGTGTATAAAAGGTCAATCTCTGTTACAGAATGCTAGGAATGAAAATAATAAAACGTTAGAAGAAGAGCACCAGGGGATGGGGGAAAAGAGAGAGAGCACACATTTATAGAGCAGGATGTTCCCCGTTGACCTGGAATTCAGCTGTGAAAGTGAAATGAGGACATCAAGCACCATCTTCATTACTTAGGCAGCTTCATTTGTCAGATCTATGAGAAATGTTTGAATTATCAGTGTTTCTTCATCAGGTCTGACACTTCACCCTCAAGTATTTATTGCTGTTTTGTCTGTCTCCTGTGCTGATACCAACACGGGCAAGGCTAAAGTACCTATGAATTATATGTGCAGAAAGATGCTTTTCTGTGGGACAAGTGTACATGTTTAGTAGTGCAGTGGAGAGTATATATTTATAAACAATAAAAATAAGCATTCACAGATCTATATGCATTACATTAATTTAGATTAATAGAATAACTATATGTCTGTATCTCTCTCATATATATATATATATATACGAGCATACGATGTGATCCCAGGAAAGACGTGGTGTGATGTCAGCGATGCCTTTGGTCGAGGCGAGGCAGCCGGAGGCGGGTGCCGGGCGGCGGGGGCTGTGCGCGGGCAGGCGGCCGGCGCTGGGAGGCGGCCCTGGCCCGCAACCCGCCGGCGCTGGGGGGCAGCCCTGGCCAGCAACCCGCCACCGCCCGGCTGCCACGCTGGGAAAGCACTTGGAGGTTCAGCAGGCTGACAGCGCTCTAAGGGGCTCCCCGCAGCAGACGCTGCGCTGCACAGACGCCTTGAATGCTTCACACACACACACACACCTTTTTATTTATTTTATTTTAAATGAGAAACCCTATTTTCCTTTTGCATCCCTCCCGCACGCCAGTCGGATAGAGGAGGGGCGGGAGCTCACAAGCTCTCGGCTGGGCTCGGAGCAGTTAACGCGCTGAACTGTCTTCGCAGTCCGTTTCTGCAGCGCTCTATGCCTGTGCCAGGAGATGACGGGACCCGATGAGGCAGAGCGACCGAGCCCTCCCCGCTCACCCCCCGCCCGGCTCCCTAGAAGGCCTGGAGCGCGCGGATCGCACCGGCACCACAGAAAAGGAAAAGTTAAGGGATGGGTCTGGTCGCCTCAGGTGGCACAAGGATCGCCTCTGTTCTCTATAGGGACTGTCTAGTGATACAGGGATTCATTCTGGGCTTCGGTGTACTTCGTCTTTACGTTTCCAGCAGACTAGTCAGTGCGGGAGAGAGCCACCATCTTCTGTTGCGTTTCAAAGAGCAAGCAGCAGGAAGTTGCCCGTGATGCTTTTTCATGGAAACGTTACTTTTTTCCCCTGTATGCTGCTATTTTTTTCCATTAATTCAAAGTAACTTGGAACATACGGCTGTTCTGAGTATCTGAAGTGAACTGTTAGCCAATGTGACAGAAGAAGTATCCCATATAAAGGAAATTCTTGATCACTGAAAGTCCATGCTAAAAAAAGCTAAATATTTATTGAATGCTGCTCCTAACATGAACCTTTTAAATGTCCTGGGGCAAGAGGATAGTAAACACTGGTAGATATGTTATATAAAAATGTATATGACATCCAGCTTCTTTTCTGGCTCTAAGGAGGCTCAGATTCTTCGGGAAGCATCTTCCTTTTTTTTTTCTTTTCTTTCCTTTTTTCTTTTGGTCACCAGTGAAGCTACTTATCTGTTGTTTCCATCGCTGGATATCTTTGTTGTTGTTGTTAGTGACTTTAGTTTATGTCACTGTGTAATAATAACTTTTTCTCAGCTACTGTTGAGGCTTTGGTTCTGTAGAGTTCCCTGGGGAAGCATCTTCCCTAAGCCTCTATTCATGTAACAAAGCACAGCGATTACTTACTGACTTCATTTGTGTATGCAAAGGTTACTCACTGTGCTAAGAATGGCCGTGATCAAGCCATCTCTGCTGGGATGTCTTACATTGTGGGAAATAATGTTCCTGCTCCTTTCAGTTTGTCAGTGCAGTTCTTATTCCCACGTGTAAAAACGGTGCTGTGGACGAGGTGAATTTACGTGTTTTATTTTCTGTTGGAAGAGGTGTATATTCCTCGTTTATTTTTAGGGTATTAGAACCACAAACCCAAACTGTGGATGTTTTTTTTTGGTTTAGCAGTAATGATAATATCTGGCTCCTATACGATACTGTTAGCTAATGTTATTTCCATTTCATATGCGGGGAACTGAGGCACAGCAAAGTAAAACGAGTTCCTGGAAAACCCCCAAGAAGCACATGGCAGAAGCTGGAAAACAATCAAGTATTCTCAGAACTAGTCATCTGCTTTGTGCACAATGGTTCTCCTTCATTAAAACTGGAAGGATTTTCTTTTCTTGGGAATGAGGAGGTCAAGCATTGTGTAAGAGGCATTTAAACTCGAATGTAGCTCAAACTAACTGAAAAAAGAATGCAACAATCTGCACTTTTTGAAACGTAAATAACATTAAACATTTTACTAAGAAATGCGGAGGAAAAAACCGGCTGGAAGATGAGAACTTCTGTAAAGGGAAGAGGGAAATAACAGTAAAGAAATGAAATTGCTGTTGTTGTATTGCTGTAATAACTAAGCCGTTCTAATGGATCTGTAAACTGGGTACAACTAACCTGACACGACTTCCTTCCTGGGTACAACTAACCTTGACACGACTTCCTAGTGAAGGAACACAAAGCTCTGGCTAAAATGCATTTTGTAAGTACTTGCAGTTACAGATTCTCGTTATTCTTCTTTTCCATAGTAACCAGGGAGGTGGCCTGTCCCACCTCTCTCTGCTGTAGGTGGTCCCACATTTACAGTGTGCTCTGAAAGGGGAAGGACCCTATTTACAGGACAGGTGCCATAAAACACGTGCTTATCAGTCATGACTGAGTAAGGCTTTTGATCCTGGCCAGTCACAGTTTTCCTTTGAACCTACAAGCTGGAGAAAGTGCCTTGTGATATTGAAACTGGTTTTTTTTTTTACAAAACATCAAACCTCCCACTTTGGACATCAGGAAACAGACTCACTGTGTCGGACTGAAAATAGAAATCCCTCTTCTTCCATCATCTGCTTCTCTGATCTTGTGCCAGTAGGTCACAGCAAGGGTGGCTGCCTCCTTCTCTTGTGACTCAAGGGTGGAGTATTCCCCAGGACCACTTGCCCATCCTTCTGGTAGCCCTGCAAGGATTTTTTAGGGAAGCTGACATTCCCTGTGATACTTCATGCTCATGATAGTTTCAGCCAGGCTAATCTGCCTTTTTGTCTACACAGAGCAGTCACCTACATCATGAGATGCTTGGTCTAAACATCCAGTGATCCCCAAACTGCAATAGTAGATAGCCAGCTTCCAGCAAACAGAATTTCTACCTATCTGTGGGCTGATATTTTGTTATGGACAACCTGACTAAAAGATTAGTAAGATACTGCAAAAAAATCATAGTTGTTTAGCTTTACTTATTTTGAGAAAGAAATGCATCTCCAAAGAAGCACTCACTTTAAGGCAAAAATATTAAAGATTGCTTTGGGACTACTAGAAAATTTGATACTTCAATCTCACAGTCCTTCAGAAAGTGAAAATATATGCCAAGCCTGGTGGGATTTAACAGGCAACTGGTTAATAACTATCACCTTGAAGAACACAAGGTGCCTGTTCACTGAGAGAGTATGTTAAAATTGAAGCTGAAATATTATTTCCTTCTCATTGCTGTGATTACAGTCAGTACAATCACCTGTTATATTAGGGGCCTCCAGTCCCTTCCTGCTATATGGTAAAGAAGGTTTTGGTAAGTGGAAACTTTCCAGTATTCCAGGAAGTTGCAGGATGATGCCAAACATGCACATGACACACTGAAGGCACGAGGGTGCCATTTCTAAAACCATTTCATTGTGTGGCAGGTCTTATCTATGCTCATGTGGCCCATGTGTGACACTGGCAAGACTAAAGGCAAATATTCTTCAAATGGGCTCAGTGTGGGGCATCACTGGTTTGCTGGCTGTGCTCAGGCAATCAGAAAGTGAACTGGTTATTACTGGTGTGCCTTAGTGACAGGGAAGGGAAGTGTGCTGTCCTATGGTCTTGCAGACTGCAAATACAGAATAACATCTGTGAATTACTGATTTCAGTCTGCTGCTTTCATGGTCAAACTGAGCTAGAGTTCTATAATGGTTATTTCTGTTGATCACCTGGCTGTACATTATTATGGGGGTCCTGGTTGATGACAGGTTGGCTATGAGCCAGCAGTATGCACTGGTGGCTAAGAGAGCCAATGGGATCCTGGGATGTATTAGGAAGAGTGTGTCCAGCAGGTCGAAGGAGGTGATCCTCCCCCTCTACTCTGCCCTGGTCAGGCCTCACCTGGAGTACTGTGTCCAGTTCTGGGCTCCCTGGTATAAAAAAGACAGGGATCTCCTGGAGAGAGTCCGGAGAAGGGCTACAAAGATGATTAGGGACCTGGAACATCTCCCATATGAGGACGGGCTGAGTGAGCTGGGACTTAGTCTGGAGAAAAGAAGACTTAGGGGGGACCTAATTAGTGCTTATAAATATCTTAGGCATGGTATGCAGGGGGAATTGGCCAGCCCCTTTTCGGTGGTCTGTGGGGACAGGACTAGGGGCAATGGCTGTAAACTGGAGCACAGATGTTCCACACCAACATGCGGAAGAACTTTTTCACAGTGAGGGTGACAGAGCTCTGGAATAGGCTGCCCAGGGAGGAGGTGGAGTCTCCTCTGGAGATATTCAAGTCTTGTCTGGACACCTATCTGTGTAATATGAGCTAGGGAGCCTGCTTTGGCAGGGGGGTTGGACTCAATGATCTCTCTAAGTCCCTTCCAACCCCTATGATTCTGTGATTCTGTGATTATTTGAGAATGTAAAAGTATGGTTGTTCTGGTCATTTTAGGAATAATTTGCTCTTTACAATTTCCCTGTTACATTTCCTATATAAGTCTTTATTTTAATGATAAAAATGTAGTTGGAAAGTTTACTTTAGTCAATTTTTTTATTAAATCTCGGTATTGAGTTGAAATAAGTCACAATCCTCTTGTTCTCCAATGATTCAAGTATTATTCAGATCTAATAAAAACCTCTGAATATGTATATGTTTTTAATTTATAAATATGTTTGAACAATCTCTACTGCACAGGAAAAATCCTCAAGTTCTTAAAGATACAGTTAAAGGAGGGGTGAAGGTTTGACAGACAAGCTGCTTGTTAACAGTGTCACAATAGGAGCACCCCAATGCTCTCTTTGAAAACAGGCCTCTGAGCTGGTCAAGCATGTCCAAGACCCACAACCCTGCTCCCTCAGCCCAAGGATGAAGAGGATGCAAACATCGCCTAAAGCCTTTTCTCCCTGCCTCAGCTTCCAGCACAGCACTGCTTCGTCAGGCCAAAGAATCTATTGGATTCCATCCAGATTTCCCTTGTTCTTAGGGCTGGATTGGCTAGAGTTTAAATAACAATGAAATGTGAACTGATTTTGTTAATCTGGCTGCAATTTCAGCCTCGGCTCCCTTTGTTCATTTCTACTCCCATAACAAGCAGCGCTTTCCAAAACCAATACAACCACAGATCTGGCAAGCCAGGATGCTGCTAAAAAGGGAACGTGTTGGAGTCAGATCCCGAGATGGCAAAACTGCTGGTTCACAGTCTGTGCTAAACATCCGACTGTGGTATTCTCATGTTAATATCGGTAACTGGTTGGGGGTGGTTTGTGTGCTCAGACCTTTGCAGCCAGAATCTTTCCTAGAGCAGCCTTCGCCATGTGAATGCTTAAAGAGCTTTGTGAGTTAGCATCATGGCCTAAATATGTTCCGGCACTCTCCTCTGAGCTAGCTTTACCAGAGAGCAACCAAAGTAATAACTCCAGTCCCCAGCTCAAGGAAGGCTCCTTCTAAGTGACACTGAGAAGAAGAGATTGATCAGAGGAGAGAAACAATTTCCTTGTTACTCAAGTGCTGGCGCTGACCAACCAGTTGAGGAATATTTGGTGGGATGCTTCAGCTCCTGCCTACTAATGACCCCCAGGTCAACTCTGGAGGAACTCCAGAGAGCTACTACATAGCTGAGACTTTTTATGCCCTATGTAGCAGGTGAAATATGTGGGACATGTACATGTGATGGTGCGTGACAGCAATGACCGATTGCCTGGAAGAAGGTGTGTGAAAAAGGTTAATGATACGAACAATGTGAGCTGGAGTGACAGTTCCTTTCTGAGCACACTGCGAGTGTCCTGCAGAAGTGCCTGAGCATTCGCAAGGGGTTTATTTTCATCCTCTCTCACCTCCAACCTAACCTGCTTGCTAACCTCTTCAGACCACAGAGACCACGTTACAAAGGTGGCTGTTGGAAATATTCAGGTTTGGGGGGAAAAAAAGTCTGCAAATTCCCCTTCCCATTCAGACTTTTCCAAACCTAGTATCTGTTCTTTTTCTTCCTTATGTTCATTTTTTTCCCAGTTCTGGTATGGTCTGAAACAATGCAAAGCAAAGTTGTTCATATATATACCAAATATTTAAGAGTGCTTCAGAATGAATTATGTCCTTTGCAGAGTCTGAGACATTAAAAGCCAGGGAACTGCAGGAAATTGGCCTTCTATGGAGTGTGGGAAGCTTAGCTGTGTTTCGTCCCCCCCCACCCCAGCAACGGATACTTCTTAGCATCTATTAAAAGGGGTAAAATCAGAAAGCAAGCAGCACAGGTTGCAGTGGGACTTTTTTTAAAAAAAGAAGCCCATAAAATCAATATGTGGAATGCTGCCTTGGTAGAGCAGCCAAAGGAACAGTTTCTTTGACAGTTTTATTAGTAAAAGTTGTTCATGGTCCTCAGCAGCCTGCTGTTTCTAGTCTAATAACTCCTGTCTACATGTGCCCATCTATTGAGCAGATTCTGAGCGGGCAAATAATTTTCTAGAGCGTGTATAATTTGTATAGAACTGGGGAGGGTATTTACAAAATGGACTGGAACTAGGGATAGAAAAGGATTTGTCTCAGCAGGGTTTTCTGGAAAACAGAAAGCTGAAGGTGCCAGAGGGAAGATATGACCCAAAACAGCTTCCCCTTGTTCTGCTGGAGGCCGGGCATGCTGGCTGCCACTGCTGTGCAGTCACAGGGAGCCCCACAGGGGTCCGTGTCTGGGACCCTCTGCTGTTAGAGAATGTGGACTGTATCAGCAGGCAGTGACTGTTCTGACATTAGAGGGACATGACTGATCAGTGACATTTTCCCCCAAGATAAATCAGCAGCGGATTTGACTCTTGTCCTTTCTCTCTTCATGCTTTGATCGCTCTACTAATTCATACAATGAAGGTTAATATCTTGCCCTTTTCTGTTAGTTTATTTCTAGTTTTGAGGTCCTTAAGCCGGTATCATCTGTTTCCTGTGCACAGTAGAAGAAGTAGGAAAACCTCTAGTGGAAAGGTGATTCTGAATCTTCTACAAAGATTCGGCTCATTGTTTTGACCAGAGTACTGCAGCATGTGGATACAAGATGGTTTTTTGCATAGCAGCAACAACAATCATAATGTTTTCTGGAGATATCGTGTTCGGTTGAATTGCAACTGGGAAATCTGCTGTGCAGAAACCTTGCCAAAAGAAGACCACAACCAAAACCCCTAAAACCTCCCTGGTTTCAGGCGTTTCCAGTCCAAGTAGCTAAGTCAGAAGAGAAGGCAGTCATTGAAGTACCTTGGGATGGCTGTATGTTGGGGAAGGAAGACGGTTTGCTTAAGCTATATGCCTATCTCTAAGATGGCTAGACCTACACAGAACCTACAAACGTTTGCCTCTTCCGTTTTTATGGGGTTTGTCTGTGACCTGAGAATACTTTTCCATCAAAACAGACTGCACCAGTGTGAGCACCCAGTTACACCACCTGTGTCCAAAACCACATTTCCTCATTCCATTGGCACTGGATGAAGCTGATGGCAAATTACGTGATGAGGAACCTATATTGCCAAGGCAAAGGAAAAGCACCCCTATAGCAACATTTACTGCATGAGAAAGGGAAAGTATAAAACTGGGTTACTGCAACAGAAGCACTATTGTACATATTGTTTCATCTTGTATTTACCAGAAGTTGTCCAGAATATGAAATGATGGAATTGTGTGGGCTCCAAAGCTATGTACAAAATCTCAGCAGAAGGCTAAGAATTATTTTGTTGCCTTCTTTATAAAAGTAATGTTGCTTTCCCATTCATTGTCACATGCTGGTGTGTATTTTACAATTCTTGTTTGCTCTTTAATTGTCTTGGGGTGAACTGTTGGGGTGGGGGTCAGCAATCCACCACTGCTGGGATACTGGCTTTGGTTTTCCTGAGCAGCAGAGCACTGTTCGTAACCCGCTTTGCCAGCTCCCTCCCCCTCAGCACAGAGAAAGACTTCCAGACAATAGCTTCTGTATTCCGTAAACACACCAAAGGTCATAAAAATATACAGTGCTAACTTTAGCTCCTGCTTTTCAGCCTCTGCTACACCTATTTGACTCCATATGATTGTGTAAAAAAATGTGAACAGGTGTCTTCAGGCTTAACAGTGAGGAGCTTGGTCACTTCTGTAATAGGAGAAAGTTTTTTCTGTAAGCGTTACTAGCTCTGAGGAGTTTTGTTTGCTTTTTACGTTTCTCTGTCTTGCCAGCACTGAGGACAACCTTAACAGGCTTCTGCCCAGAGTTCTACTTGAGTGGTCACAAAGCCACTTCAGTTACCTGTGATTAGATACAGATGTCTTACTCTTGGTTAAAGTTTGCATACAGGGCTCTCTGGGGTCATTCATTTGACTGCGTAAGTGACAAATATAGCAAGAATGGGACATTTAGTAGAGGCTAAACACTTAATGGCACAAAGCCTGCCCTCTCCCACTCTGATTGGGTTTTTATTCTGTAAAAGTAATGAAAGGAATGTGTGCTCTCTTTAAAATATTTGATGAACTCTTCCGAGAGAGACATCAAGTAGCATGTCAATAAATTGAAATCAGGCCTGTAAAACTGAGCTTTGGGTTTTTTGGATTTCCAGGCTCTGTGCATGTCTCCTTCAGGCAGTGAGGGCATCTGTTTCAGCCAATGAGCAGAATGTGCTTGGCCTGTGAGCAGAAGGTGTGTTTTGGGCTATGGTATCATGTTTTTTGCTCTGAGACCTTCCAGGAAACATCACTTATGTATATTTAAGGTAGGTAGTAAGCAATGTGAAAATATGGAAGGCTGTTCCTGCTGTTACGTGTCGTGTGTGTGTGTGTCCCAAGTTAGACACACACACCCTACCGAACCTCTTTGAGAACAAGCAATGGGATGGTGCAAACTTTCTACAAGCTATTTAAAAGGATTCAGAGATATATAACCTCACTGGAAGTTGGAAGTGCGCTGTTGGAAAGAGCTGGATCCAAAATTGGCAATTAGCATTTCAAACCCTTAATTTCAGTATCTTTTGTTTGGAAATGTATAAACTGATATCTGCTGTTTTATTTAGGAATGTGAGATTTGCCTTTTTTTTCCCTGTTTCTTCTGCTCAGATGCCATCCTGGCACCATTGCAGTCAAAAGTAAAGCCCTCATTTAAGATCAGTAAGAGCAGGATTGGACCCCCGACTGCTGCACCTTGGAACTGGAACCACCATGGGCAATAGTGTTGTAGTGTATGAGCACTTCTGCAAACAGGCAGCACTGTTCTCCTCCATATCGTGTCTTCCTGGCTCCCCTGGAGCCATGAAGAAGGAATAGCTTTGCTTAGGGTGCCTTAACCTTTGCAGGATCTCATCCCCCTTGTCTGGCCCAGGTATGTCTTTTACACCAGGCTTGTGCTCTTCCGGGTCCAGCTCTGCACCTCTGTCTTCCTTGCTAATTCTGTCTTTGTCTTTCTGCTCACTTGAAATGCAGACATGCTGCATGCTGCTGTCATTAGTTAGAGATGCAAATCCTGATCCTCTTAAAATTCTTTCAATTCTTTAATTGTGCCCTAAAAGCAATAATAACTTAGAAAGAAAAACAAAAAGAGCGTGCTTCATGTAATCCAAACTTCACATCCCCCGATGGCTGGCTCCGCTTTCCCATTTGAGATGTCAACAGAAGTCTTGAAGATTAAGAACACATATCAAATTTCACTGGCTGGCTTAAAGTTACCGTGCTGGGAAATGTTGCAGAACCATTTTCATTCTGCCAAGTAAAATCTTAAGAAGTTTTAATATATGAAAAAAAAAAAAAAGGAAAAAAGTCTGAAAAAAGACAAGACTTCTACTGAAATGAAATGGACGTGGGCCTCCTGAGCAGGGAGTACTGCACAGCCGCCTTCTGGCCAAGATTCATTCCCACCCCTCCTGCCCACTGCTGGGACTGCTGCTGCATCCCATGGTATCACCACAGCATCCACTCCCCACTTCCCAATCAAGACTTGGACTTCACCTGCTCTGATTACCTGCCTAGCTGTTCTAGATTTGCACTTTCTTCCAAAACTGGGAAGTTCATCAGAAGTTTCTCTTCTCTTTTCTGTCTTCTCTGCAGGTCACCAAACAAGAGCACCTACATTGCTATTGTGTTTCCACCTAAATTTATGAAGACCTATAAATGAGATTGTGATTAAGTTTAATGTAGAATGAAAGCAGCGGTGTGGTTTTTTTTCCTATAGTGTGTTTACATACATCCGTCATAGGAACTTATGTTTTTATGGAAATTATGTTGTCAATAGAGAACCTTTCCCTGGAGCCCTTCTGATGCAGTGAAAAACAGATGCAGCCTTGCTGTCCTGTGCACTCTGCCACACTGTGGTAAGTAAGCGACAACATTCAGTATGTGTGTTTCCACACCAGGCACCAGGTCTTTTACCTTTGTTAGCGCTCACTACTACTCCCACATGCTGCTTGTTATCTACTTGCTGCCATACTCTTGGATAAAGTAATGACTTTTTGGGATTAAGACACACACCAGGAAGGACTCCTTTCAAAAGCTATGAGGATAGGGGCCTGAGGAGCAGAGGGTTCAGCTTCTGGTATGGCTCCTGCTTTTCTTCTCTGAGCACACACTGGCTTACACTAATGGAGTGGGTAGAGCCTCCATTATCTGTAGTATTTGCATCAGATAAGGCAGTTTTCTGCCTTAACCTTTCCATGGGAGCAAACTTTCCCTTCATTAACACTGGTGTCATTAGCGGGATGGGGTAATTCACCGTGTGATTCAGACCTGGCTGTGACCTGCATGGAGCCATCCAGTGGCAGTGCTAATTAGTGCCTTAGTGCCATGTGAACACTTTTCCACGGTCACTTTTGCTGCGGCCGCAACTAATTTTGCATGAGTCACTAAGCAGCCATCGCCTAGTCGCTAATTTTGGCTTCTAACTGCTTCGGCAAGACCTCCAACCCTGCCGCAGAGGATAAATGACATCCTGTTGTTATCTGTCCTCTGGGCAGCTGCTAAATTCCCACAGCAGCTTTGGTTTGCTGTCTCGGTCTAAGGATATAGCTCTAGGCATTGCAGCATGTCCCTGATATGAACGTGAATAATGAGCATTATTAGGGGCTGACCAGGCAGGGATGTATCAGGGCCTGATGGCAGAAGTTCAGGTTGGACCCTGGAAATGCTTCTTTATTTTTAGTCTAGTTTTTGGATCAAGCTTTCCCCAGATTCCCAGGAAACACAGCCTGACACTTTGATGCATTTAATTCTGCCTCCAATTGTTTGACGTGTCTGTGCAAGCGGCTGTGTGCATGGCACTGTGAGGAGCTGTGGGGGAATTGCCCGCAGTGAAGGATTGCTTGGGATGGCAGAGGAGAAGAGTAGTGTGCTTTGGCAGGGGTGTGCGCAGGGTTTGCCCAGGAGATGTAAGAAAGCTAATTTAAACTTTCTAATTAGTTGGATTTTATAGTTAGGCTTTGGAGTTAGTGGCATTAAGTGAGCTATTACCTACAATGCAAAGTGTCTTCTTGCCAGGAGTCCAGAATATGAATTTCTCTTGTATTGTTAAATTATGGTTTGATGTCTATTGTCAAGGGTCTCTTAGCTATTTTCTTAATGCCGCCTGTATTAGACACTTGAGTGAGCCCCTGCTGCCTTGAGAACAGGCCCTGTGTGACTGGAGCGAGCTTCAGCAGATGCACACGCATCCCAAGCTCATGTCCTGACTGCTGGTGTTCCACTGACACCTGCCACTAGACTCTGGTGACAGCAGACACTCTGCTGCTGTTGACAATGGCTGTGCTACATGCTGTCTGCATTGAACTTTTGGGAGACACATCAGAAACATTGAGAGCGCTGTTTATCAGAAAAAAACCCACAAATAAAGAAAACACCCCGAACTCCCAAAAAAAGGTTAATGCACAAGTAAAAACTGATCACCCAGCTCTGATTCTTAAAAGGAGTTGCTGTAACAAGTGGTCCAAATACTTCAGAATGCCAGCTCCTGCACTTTGGTACTGAAGACACATTCTTTGATTTTTTTTGGTGTGCATTTTTTTTCTTTTTCAGCTGTCCACCTTGCATTTCCCTGGGAGGAATCCACCCTTTTCCAGCAGAAGCTTCAGAATTGCAGTAGGAGCTACAGAAATGAGTCCAGGGAGGAAAGTTAAGTGATTGATTTAAGATTAAAATCTGTAGTATCTTTTACAGACAGATTATCAAGGAAAGATCTCCACACAGTTAAAATAAATCCAGCCAAATCTATTTACGGGCTGGATATCTAGCTTTTGAGTTCTGAGGTTTCAGCTATGGGACTAGGCTTTACCATGAGGTAGAAAGTTATCTACTAGTAAAATACGACGTGCCAGTGGAACCTCTGAAGTGAAGCAGAAAACCCAAGCCCCAATCAGTAAAATTTATATGGCCTTGTTTATAAGGGGCCTGTTCTGTGGTTCTCAAAGTATTTCAGTTTGTGTTTGAGCCTGACCTTCTTAAAATATATTTTTTTCCTGGTTTCTCTAGTTCACTGAAGCTGTGCTCTACCCTTTGCTTTACAAACCATCACCAAATAACATTTAACAATTCCAAACTGATCAAGTTTAGTAAAGGATGAAGCATCCCTCTATGTGTGTGTTTTTCCGAAGCTGCTGACAAAAGCTATGTAAATGTGACACATGACCACTGTTTACGGTAGATTAAGCTTGTTCAGCATTTGTCAGTAATGTACCCAGTTTGCAATTAAAATAAAAGGATTTTGTGGTGGGGTTGTTTTTGTGATTTGAGTTAATAATTAACCTAATCTGACAAAAACTATCTGGCAAAAATAGCTAGACCGGACAGATATGTGGCAGAAGGCTCCTCAG
The DNA here is from genome assembly GCA_013400835.1 of Zapornia atra. Lineage (NCBI taxonomy): Eukaryota > Metazoa > Chordata > Aves > Gruiformes > Rallidae > Zapornia > Zapornia atra. The sequence continues at coordinate 380,340 of VZTU01002723.1, read as the reverse complement.
CAGGAAGAAGGTGACCTTTGGAAGCGAACAGCAAAGCTGGTGTGTTAACTCTATGAAGACACTGAAGAAGTCTAGCTAGATTTTAATTTTTTTCCCCAACACAAAATATAGTTTTACCATCTCTTTTTCTGTTGTTCCTGCCAGCTCCCATGTGCCTACCCCTCCAAGAACGGAGCTGTGTGACAGCGCTCGAGCCAAGCTATGCTACACGAGCTGTTGTGCCAAATCAGGGAATTTTAGAGAATTTGTGGACCCTGGGGAAAAAGCTCTATAAATGCTTTGACCCATGGAACCACGACAAAGCTGCTGCTGCTTTCCTGGGTTAATTTCACTTCTGTTTTACCTTTGCAGTTTACTTTTAATAGACATAATCCCTGCATGAAGAACAACTACAGTGGTCAGTGTCTAGCAGTCTTGTCAGGGCAAACTAAGAGGGAATGCAGTTTGGGTCTTTGAGCTACAATGTGAATGGAAAAGAAAGGAGGATGCTCTGGTGGCACACCGACTGAAGGGAAAGGCAACATGTATGGTGCCATGTCTTGGATTTTCTGGCATCTAACAAATTCTCCTTTACCTGTCCCTGCACGTTGCCTGTTTTGTATTTAAAAATTAATAAAAAAAAAAAAAAAAAAAAAAGGGTGTGGGGAGCGGGGGAAAAGGCAACTGCTTATGTTCTTCATTTTCAAGGGCAGTGGAAAATCTACAAAAATTCGGGACTCGAAAAACAAAGCAGATTAAGTCAGTGGGTGGTCTGTGTTCACTGCAACATCTTCTCAAGTATCTGGACACTGAATTTTCTGTAACCACTTTTGCTCTTTTGCTTTCTAAGCGTGCATCTGGGTGGGAAGGGAGTGGGGGAAAAGAGAAAAGTCACAAAAGTTATTTACCGAGACAATATGTTCCTACCAATACTGATTTTAAAAAAGAAAGTAAAGATGTTTCCGGAAAGGAAACATGAAACAGCCCGTTGTTAAGAATCACATTGTTTGTATTTTTGTGTCACAGCCCAGCCTCAGTTCTTTTGTGTCATTGAATTTAATTCTACTTTTAAGCTTGCTTTTGTTTCTTACTTAAATGAAGCTCATACCTTAAATAGTTTCGGTTCCTTTATAAACGCTGATCCACTGTAGGTCCTAAACCTTTGTGTGCTGGAAGAGGTAGACTTGCTTTGCCTTTGTTTTTTGGGGAAGATACCTGCATTGCTGTGCATTTGCCAGTGGCCAGGAGGCTTTTCAGTCACAGAGTAGCCACATAGGTGTAGCCTTATACCAGTGGGCAAAGCTTCTGTTGCTGGGTGCATGTGCCATATAAGCAAGAGAGAAGTGTTTTTAACTTTTCTTCTCTTTTTAAAGAAGCACAATTAAACTTTTTTTTTTTTAATAGGAGACTCAAGAAAGCCACATTGTATTTAGTGTGTGTGTCTGTCCAGGGCTGCCTTCACTTTCCTCGCATAGCAAATATAGTACTGGGGTCACTTCCCTGTACCAAGGGGAAGGGAAGGAGGGAGCGGGGGAGGGAGGAAGGGAGGGAGGGAAGGATGGGTGTCCTTACACAGGGTCATTAAGGACTTTTCTCCCTTCTGCCCATGAGTACCAGGCTCTGGGCAAGATTATTTGAACAGGCTGTTAACACTCAGATTTTAATCACACTCAGCCTGCAAGCCTTCTGCCTGCTCCCAGACTCCTGAATCTATGTGTTGGACACCTCTCCCTGCAGTGACAGGAGAAGGCCTTTGGGGTACCCTCTGTCCTCCTCCTCCATGGAGAACCCCTCTCCCTGTGCAGGCTGCGGGGCAGCACCATATTTACTGACATGCACACAGTCTGAGGTGACAAGGAGGTAAGGAAGGTCCCGCTGTACAGTTTCTACATAGCCGGAGGGTATTGGGGCAAACTGTACTGTACAAAGTCCCCAGTGAATAACATCATCCTTGTAGATATAATTCCACATTTGCAAACACCTGCTTTCTGTATTACATCACCCTCTACCTTATTGTTGTGACCTTTTATGGAGCTTTCTTGATGAGTTAGTTATTATTTTCCAGTTGCTAACACAGCAAGCAGGAGTGTGAAGGTGAAATTGCGATGAGTATTTTTCTCTAAGGTAATGGGGCTCTGTGTTCCTGATAGCTGAATCTGACTGTCTAGCAAAAGTCATGCTGTAGAAAGTTCCACAGATAACATAATTTCATTTCCTGTTTCTTCTAAAGCAAGAGCCAGGATTTTTTCATGCCTACATCCTCTGTACTCTTCTTCCCTTTGGCTTACTGGATAAAGCTGAACTAAAGTAGCAAATTTGATTCTGCTTCACGGATGGGTGAGGTTTGTAGCAACTCTGACCTAAAACAGAAGCCAATTCCATTATTAAGTTGCCTCCTGAGATTGTTTTGTTCCTGACTACTGTGTCCCACCCTGGAGTTGATATAATTAAACTCTCAGATACTTTTGCACACTTTCTTTGTTTTTTATTGTTTGTTAACTTGTTGGTTTTTAAATAATAATAAAACCACTTTGTTACACACCCTGGTTCAAGGCAACTTGCAGGAGTATGGAGCATGCTGTCCTTGAGGCTAAGTAATCTTCCCCAGTCAATTCATGCCAATCAGTAACAGAAGGCCCAGCTTTGAGATCATCTCCTCTGGGGCCTGGAGAAGGTGCAGAAGCAGCTTTCAATTGCTTCTCACTACCTTGTGCATGGCAGTGTCTTTGTAAGTGTCCAGCGGTAGCATTAGTCCTGGTCCTTCTAGGCAAGCTGTTTGCAACCGTGAAAGGAGACATTTTTCTACCCAGAGAGCTGCTTGCCTTCTCCCTGGTGGGAAAATAGGATGGGTGAGGTAAGAACAATCCATATTCTGGATGTAGGACAGAGGTCATTATTCCTTAATAGCAGTAAATTTAATTTTAAATGTACATTTCATTCTTTGTAAAGGTTAAATGCCTCTTACATGTTATTGATATCACACAGGAATGGAAGATTCAAATGTATTGTGTGAGTGAATTATGTGCTGTGGTTTACTCCACATGTTATGTTACAGCTAATTCAAGGTGTCCCCCAATTTCTCAGGATCAAAGAAATGGGTGTGAGGCCGTGTATATAAATCTCCTCCCACCAGATGCACAGCATTGTTTCATTTTGTTTTGATCTGCCCTTTTTATGTTCTACTGTTGCATGCAGCTTGTGTTAAGTGTATCTTCTTTGGTTTCATAAAGGCACCCTTCCTTGCTTAATTTCTATCAGTATTCAGCCCTCTGCATTACCCCTGAACTGCCAAAATGCTGCAAAAGAGCCGTAAGACGAAGGAAGACCAAAGAAGGACTCTTTTTACTGGACTGTTCAGCTTTGCCTGCTTTGCATGTTACAAGTGATTATAACAAATCTAGGTGGACTCAGATTCATGTGGAGTCTAAGTGCCAAAATGGTGAATTTAATTGTAGGGTATATCCCTACAGTTTATAGAAGTTTAGTTAACTGGAGAATTCAATGCCTCTGTTTTCCACTGCGTGGGTCTCCATTGAATCTGGCACAAGTTCAAACGACCTTGTAGCATCCAGCCTTTGTTGGATCATAAAACAAGGACCCTCCCTAGGAACACAATTGGAATTTCTTTCCACCACTACCCTGACATTAATGACAGTGTTAGTAAGGGTTTTTTTCCCCCCCTCTTTGTCCTGTAAATCTGAGTTCAACTAAACTGCCTTTTAAAGAAAACAAACTAAAACTCAGGCTGCTTAAATTCTCCTGAGGCACCACTCAAGCCGGCAATATTTTGTTCATCCCACAAACCTTTCATAGCACTGTGGATTTTGGGCAGGAGATGTATACAAGATCAGGCATTCTGGCAGACTAATGGGGTTTGCAGTTGTAGGAGAAAGGGGCCACACATCAGCTGATGCTGCTGATGTGGTGATGGATTAGTAAACAGAGAAAGGTTTGCATTGTGCTGAAAATGGAAGGATTAGCAGCTGCCCTTGTTGAGTCAAGCGAGAGGGAGGAGGATGAGGAGGACAGCAACATGCTGTGGCACTGGTCTGCACGAAATTTGCTGCCGGCATCCTTCTTTACTGCTTATCTCCCTTCTCTTCCTTCAAAGAGAAAAATACTTCTAGAGACCTTCCTTCATATCAGAGAAGGATAACTTATTTTTATCTATTCCCCTTTGCTTTTTTATTGTTACTCTGCTGATTGCATTTTTAACTTTTCAAATATTTTTATCCCAAAGTGATTTCCAGATATAGAAGGGCTAGAGGTGCTATCTTAACTGCAAAGGCAGATCCCAGCCTGAAGTAACATCCAGAGATGTTTGTGCATATGGATTTATTAAATGTTACGGGTGTGTAGCTGGATGGACACCATGTCCTCATTGAGATCCATTCCTGTGATGTGAGGTTTTGAGTTCAGATCCACCTCTAAAATTAATAAGCCACTTTCTGTTTCTTAAAAAAAATAGGAAATTGGTTGCTTATGTTGATTTTTAGCACTTATTTCCTTAGATCCCCTGTTACATTCATGTGATACAGTTCAGCAATCGAGACCCTTATATTTGGCACAAAACCTGTTTCCCTAATACCAACAGTTAGTTAGCATCATTGCTGACGGACTCTGTTGAGAGCCAAAAAGCTTGCTCAGACTTGTGCTGACTTTGGCTTTTTGCTATCCCCTCTGCTGGGAACTGCTACCCCCAGAGACTCATCAGAAGGGAAGGTCTTTCTATACCTGCTGACGGCCACGTAGGAAAGGGCTGGGATTGAACCTTAAATCACTTTTTAGTATGGCTCTAACATGACTTGAGATGTGAATGGGAGCAGCTGTGTCACCATGGAGATCCCACCTGCCAGCTCTGCCACCAACTTACAGCTGCCAAGCAGCTGATGGGGTGCACATTGTGGCCCGTGCTCCCCAAACCTGGCATCACTTCTGGGGCTGTGCTTAGACACGTTGCTGAATTAGGCTGTTGCCACTTTGAGGTCCCTCAACACTTTTAAATGCCATTTGGCCAACTGAAATTGTACTCCTCAAGGAAGTGGTTTTGCGTCAGCAGATGTGATGTTAGCAGGGAACTCAGGCTAATAGCTGGAGGCGAGTGAAACTCCCTTTTCAGAGTTGCATTGCAGTCAGTGAGGCTTCTCCTTGACGGATGAACCTAGACATAAGGATTCTTCTGTAGAAAAGGAGGAATAAAGCAGGAGGCTTCAATTACCTGACCGTCCGGTCATGAGACAATGCAGTGACCAGAGCACCACTTCTAACCACTGCAACTCCCCACCCTGGCCAGCTGCAAGCGTAATGTTCATGGTGGCAGCAGCTTTTTACACAACCCAGAACTCCTACCACGGACAGCAAAATTAGGCTCATGCTAATACAGCATCATGGTTTGTGGCATTTTTAAAATACCTGCAAATAGCTTTGTGGATTAATGTTGGTACTTTAGACCTGATTATAAGTAGCTTTTAAGAAAGAAAAGCCACAAGATTGCTGAAATGTGTCGTAGTATGGTACAGCAGGACAAATTGTTCTGGACCACTTTCCATTAGCCAGTGCGCAACATCTCCTGACATTTCAGATTTCTTTTAATTTAAGGAAAAATACAAGCAAAACCTTAAGATCCCAAATTCTGAAAAGAGTTTACTTAAAAAAAGAAGCTTTGTTCCATGAATTTCCTTTATCCTATACTGGTTAAGCTCCTGCAAGCTTTTCAGAAAACAGGGTGATTTGCTTCAGTGTACCACTCAGAACTAAATGCTTCATTTGGATTTACCCTTTTGAAAAACATGTCTCAGTAAGGCAATTTCCTCATGTGAAGGATTTTAAGATGATGGTCAAACAAAGTGAAAGAAGCCTTTTGAAAATAACTTGATTAAAAAAACAAAACAAAACAAAAAACAACTTCAAGGGAGAATTAACAAACCTAAGTGCTGTGTAAAACAGGTGATCCTTGAGAGCAGACTAGTCCCCGTGCAGTGCCTGGGGGAGCTTGCCATGTGGGGTCTCCTCAGCCATGTCTCTTCTGAGCAAGGACAGAGAAACATTTGAAGCCAAGAGGACTCCTGTTAACTTGTCAGAATCATTTTGTGCCTTATTTTCTGTCACATAATGATCTAGAATATTTGGGACCTCCCCCTGAAAGGAGAAGAAGAAGCACTGCGAGTACATGCAGGAGCACACCTTAGGGAAAATTATGAGAAGAGCTTGCCAAGTGAGAAAGCATTTCACCATTTGTCCTTTCAGAAAGATGCTTGGAAAATTAGGACAGGAAGGATGTTAGGAAGAATTTGGCCATGGCTCACTTCTAGATTTTTCTACACCTTCAGGGAAACAAATCCATGTTAAAAGCAGATATTGAAAAGAAGAGAGGATTTCATTCAATGTCATGTCTTATCTTGCTGACTTGAGCCTGCAAGAAGGAGTTTTCCCCATCTCTAAGCATCATTGTTGTAAGAGGCTTTCATTGTGATGGGCACCTGTCATAACTGTAAGGGGTGTACTTCAGGGGCAGCGGAAACCAATACTGCAAAAACACTTGGAAGGGATCTCTGATACTCCCTGCTTCAACCTCTCAGGCAAAGCCTAAGCCATGCAATTACACTGTGAGACCTGAGGTTACTTCTGGCCAAGTCTTGGACACCTCCTGCATGGGGATAGCATGGCTGCTCTGGGTGCCTGTGTTGGGCCTCCAAAACCTTCCTTGAGAGGAAAGTAAGGAACTTCTGCACCACTTCTTTTCATAACAAACATTTACAAGTATGTGGCAGTAGCCTTTGTCTGCAGAGAGGCAAGGGGATGGAGGGCAAGATGAGTTTTTTTGTTTTTTTGTTAAATTGCTAAAAACACAGGAAAGCTTTCTAGCTTCAGCAAAAGGGAGGAGGTTATTTGGAAAAGTTATTAATGTGGTCTCAATGGAATATTTATAACATGTACTTGAAAACATAATTAATTTACATGGATAATATTATTGTTAGTTAAATGTATGAGGGCAAAGAACATGTCTGGAGCATGACTTTTCTGGCATACTGTTGAAGAATCAGACTGTTCTTACTGGAAGATAAGGAATAAGACTCACTCTCACCCATATTAGTTAAATATACCATTGAGACCAAAGTCATGGAGCTTATTGAAGTATTTGTATGGATATGAAGTTAGGGCTATGAGACTGTGTTTGACGGTTCATTTAAATTAATCCATTTAGAAACCAAACCCAAAATCAGATGTTGTTATTTCACAATGACTGAGATCCTGAAGAGTTATCCAAAGTCCTTATTGCATCCTGATATATATGATTTCAGGATTGTGACTAAAAGAATACATTTGACAAAAGAAGAACATCAAAAAATCGTTCTCTAGTTGATGGTCTGTTATCTAAGCTGGTTGGGAGATGGACATGAGCCAACATAAGTATTTCCAGGAGTTCTCTATGGGTTCTCAAATTCATTCTTTTCTCTGTTGCTTTATGAAGTATCCCTGCTTTTTTAGTTTGTTTGTTTCCCCAAAAGGCTCATGCAGGCTGAGAGCCTGAAAACGTGAGATATTTGGTGTCCCTCCTTCCCTTCCAAAGGTTCCATTAGTTTCTCTTCCTGTAGAGAAACAGCAAATGAGAGAAGCACTTCAGTGTACGCTCCTGATTTGTGCAAGCTCCTCTGCATGCTCTGACAGACCAGGCTGTGGAGGCAGCTGCTGCCAGCCTACATGCAGATGGCTGCATCCAGCCAGTATCTGAATATGCTTATGTTGAGATTAATCACTTTCTAAAGTTGATCAATTTCTACCCCTTTAAAACCTCATGGTGAGTAGTGGTGAAGCCAGTTTCCCAACAACTGATGCAAGCTCTTTCATGGAGGCCCAAGGTGGCCTTCAGATAGGCTGGTAGAACATTGACACAGTTTCTCCAGGGCAGTCAGGACCCTGGACACCTGAGTGTTTGTGGTGCTTTGCCATCTGTCTCTCTTAGGTTTGTTTTGGCTACCAGTGCTCTTCCCTCAGCTCAGGTGCCTGTGCTGCCCTGCTGAATATGCTCACGACATCTTGCAGTTCTGCTTGACTCCAATGCAAATCCAGCCACGTAGCAAGTTCAGGAAAAGGCTATGGTAAAGTTGAAATAAGATTTGCATGTGATGTCCTGTATTGTTTTAAGAAGATTTTGAATTATTTTAACATAGCCTGAGACATGCTTGCTACATGGAGTTCTGAAGATTTGCTGATGACATTTTTTAAGTCCTCATGGTCTAAGAAAATGTTCTGTGTTCTACAACGTTGGGACACCATCTTTTTGTGAATTGTACTTATGAATAACCCAGGTACCAAACCTGCTGGGATTAGATGACCCTTTCTTTCACCTTCAGAACTATTATTCTGAACAGCCTTCTTCAGCAGGTTGATAGCAACAAGTGCAACTTTCAGCAATGGATCTCAATCCCTTCATCAGTGCACAGGTGGTATCTGTTAGGATTGTTAGGACATTATGAACACAAAAGGCCAATTTCTTTGTCAGGAAACAACACTTCCTGAATAATTTATAGCTAAACACTTCTCATGGCTGCATAAAGTATTAATACGCATATGAACCCTCAGTTTATCTTCAGTGATAGTGAGTCACTTCCCTTGTTTGTGTCGGCCATTCAGCAGCAAAAAAGAAGACGATATCTCAAACTGTGTGAAGTTTCCATTCTTTATTAGATGGGCTTCTATCTGCCAATGCTCCTTCAGCATTAACAGTGGAAGTGGCTCCCCTTCATGCCACTCCTGAGTTTTCAATTTGAAATGAATTTTTTCCTATAAACAACATCATTTGAGAATAAATGCACTACTTTTAAAAATAAATAAATATATCTCATGCTGTCCAAAAGATTTGCTTTTGCTTTAGCTCCAGGAGCTGATAAAGCTAGAGCAGTGGCATAGGTGCATATATTTTCCGTATAAGATAGATACACACATGTAAGTCCAGGTTGTACACCTGTAGGGAGGATGACCACAGTATCTTTGAAAGCCTTACTTTCCACCCTCAGATGAATGCATTCTGCAGTTACTAATCTTCAAGTACTTTGCTCACAAGCAAAAGGAGACAGGGAAAAGAAACACAAAGCATTTTTGAACAGCCTCACAACCTGTTGGGAGTAGAGCAGACTCACAGACGTGGTTCTCATGCCACGCTCAGCCAAATGCCGCAGCACAGTGGCACAAAGGTGGCAAATTTTTAATGTGAATCTTCAGGAGAGTGGCAGAAGATCCTAAATGTCTGATGATAACACTGAGTCTTCATTTTGCTGTCTTTTGGCAACCAGCCCTAATATTAGGTCTTTGAAACTCCCAGCTCTGAAAAGCCTGTTTTGAACTGTAAACCCAAATCCTTAATGGTCTAACACAATCAACAGCTAAGAAGCTGCTGTTGGCATAGCTGGCCTTGCATTGCATTTAACTTGTAAGACTTTAATAAAGCTTTGGACAAGCCCAGCTCTGGCTCAATGCCCGCTTCCAGTGTCCCGCATCTGTCACGCTGCGTCCCTGGACTCCGCTCAGTTTTCTTGTATTGTGCTCGCATGACAACGTTCACACCAAGCATGGTGGGTTCTCTGCTCTGTAAAAGAGTTTCTTCTAGAAAGCATGTCCTACTCATGACTATGGGATAGGCACATGTTGAAGTTTATTTTCTGGCTTGGGACTAAAGTGTTAACCTGCTAAAGTCGATGGGGTTATTAACAAGCAATGGACTTGGACAATTCTCTTGGGTTTTGAATAGTCAGATTCTGATTATTTTTTTAATATAAAACCACTGGTCCTTGTTTAACTCTTTCTGATGGTGAATAGTGTCCCCTGATATGCTACAACTTATAATTCGTGTACCTGTTCATCTGTTGTGTCTTCTTGTGGCCTGGCTCTCTTGTTTTTCTCTGGAATGAAGGCAGGTAGCCAAACTCTGGCTTAGAGTGAAGATACAGTCACAATGTTGACCTGGACCTGTGCGACCTGTCCTAGGGAACCTGCTTTGGCAGGGGGGTTGGACCCAATGATCTCTTGAGGTCCTTTCCAACCCCTATGATTCTGTGCTTCTGTGCTTCTGTGATCCTGTGAAGGGCTGCAAACAGATATTCCCTGGCAGTGAGAGATGTGCAATAGGTGTACTTCAAGGACAAGGGGGAAAAGATAGAAACTTCGAGGAAAAAGGGGCAAAGAACAGTGAAGGAAGGAAGTGTAGCAAATGTTCTAGAGACCTAATAGAGTTTATGATCCCTTCCAAGTGTAACAAAAGCAACCCTCCTCTTTATTTCTGTTTTTCTGCGGTTTGAATTAAAGGAGTCTTTGATATCCAGGCTAAATTGAAACTAGACAGACAGGTGATTTAGTAAAACAATGAGGTACTTCATCAAAAGACAGCATGATAACACTTATCATTTGTGAAAATGTGTGTAATTGATACATGGAGTAGGACCAAGTATATTAAACAAGTCTATATTATAAATACAGACAAGAAGCATGCAGTCTTCTTATCTGTTACCAGAGACCCAAAGTTGGAGCTTGTTCACCACTATTTGAACTAATGGAGTATCTCAACACTGACATTCCTTCAGGAGAGCTTAGTTCAAGTGCTGTTTGGGTTCTAGAGATGATAGCTAGCGCTAGTGAGCAATGCTACTGCAGGAATCTGGCTCAGATTCAGGTATGCAGGAACTTAAGATTGTTTATCCAAAAGCTTGAATCACCCTCTCTTGCATCTGAGCAGTTTTGGCTGGCAATCTATCAGGAAGCAGAATTCTTCACCAGGAGAATGCTAGAGGCAGGGATGTGTTTTACACACAGGGAGGATGTGACATGCCGTTGCCTGACTGGGAGGAAAGGAAGCTGTTGCTATGATGTAGGAACACAAACAATCATGTCACTTTGTCTTCGGAGATAACAGCATGACTGTGAACCTAGACATCTCTCCAACTGGGAAATACTATAGCTGCCCCTCTGGCAGTTTTATTAGACTCACTGCTTACGTGTGTTCTTGGGAGTTTGGTCTTCCTACTATTGCTTATCTCCCAGCAAGTCTATGGACAAAATAAAATTGTTGCTGAGGGAATAGGATTTTTATGATTTCAGATGCCAGTGTGGGATATGGAATAGAAATTCACATCTAATGTCTGCTGAGATCAAAGTTACTTTGAACTATGGAGACTGCAAAACTGTACAGCTCTGGGTTCTAGAAAAGCTCCTTGGCATCCCAGGACTGGGCTTCCATGGCACGGGTGTTAAAAGGCTCCAATAAACTTTTCATTCATATTCTTCAATAAAAGAAATTATTTGAGTAGTAGTCACATCATGGAAGGAAAGGAGAAGTATAAAAAAAGGAGAGAAACATTGGGGCTTGAGAACTGGAATTCAAACATTAGAAGTCTATTTTGGCTCAGCTGTTGACTTGTTGTGTGGCCTTGGACAGCCTGGTTTATAAAACAGGGAGGGGAAACTGGCACAGGAACAGCTGAGGATTAAAAGATGTTTACAGAGTGCTTTGTACTTGCATCATTTTATCTTTTCAAAGTGTTTATTAATTTTGAGCTCGTCTCTTAACGCCAGTGTAACAGCACTGAACTTTCCTCAGCTGGATCTGTTTCTTCACAAAACAATTCACATGTACATAAATAAAACCCAGCACTCCAACCTAGTTCTAACCAGTTATAGAAGTCTTAGTATCATCTCGTAGGTATTCAGGGCTGAAAAAGTTTGGAATACCAAAGGGGTGGGAAAGTCTTTATGGGATAGCTGTCTCACAAAGACTTTCTTATTTGTTAACTGCTTAGTTAAGGAAATATCTATTTGACTGAGAAATATACGTTATGTATGTTTCCTAAGTCTTTGTCATTTTAATTCATACTAACTTAGTGGCATCTTCTGTGCCATGAAAGAGCCGCAGAAGGACAAGGGAGATCGCAGTGGCATGTGTACACTGAACGCCTGAGGTTCTTCTATATGCAGTAGCTGTGAAGGAAATGCTTCTGCGCTCATGTAAATGGTTGATGGAGTTCAGGAGCTCTGGGGGGCCAGCTACACTCAAAGTTCAAGAGTGATAGCAGGTCTCTTCCATTGTTAATTATATCATATTACTGTTTGCTTTTTGCAAAGCAGCTCTGAATATCCAAGCAGTCATGTGGCATGTGTTTTGGATGGCTGGAGCCCATGGAAGGTTTGTGGCAGCTTCTTTACATTTCACTAACCACAGAACTTCATGTCTATTTTCAGTAAGCTTGAGGATCAAACCAGCAAAACCAGGGAATTAACATACCTGCAGAGGAGAAAGGTACACCAGGTTTCCATCCTTGGATTTTTCAGGTGTGAAGTAATGAGAAAAATCCCTTCAGACTCACATGCTTTTGGTCAGACACCCACATTCAATGTCGGTGTATACAGATAAGCAATTTAATTTCCAGGAATGGCAAGGGGTGCAGCAAGCTACAGACATATGTGAGACTTGTGTGACAATCAGCAACTGTGACAATCAGGTTCCTGGTATTAAGTGCTTACCATCAGGCACCTCATCTTGAAAATGTTGACCAAATGCCACAAAACTGTTCTTCCTTTAGAAAATGGAACATGTGGGGTTTTTAAAACTCTAATTTGGAGTTCTGGAGCTCTGTAAACAATCTCAGATACTTCCACTATAACAGTAATATGTCATTTGCCAATGGAGAAGTAGATGGGCTTGATTTTTCTCTCATTGCCCTTTCTTCTGCAGTTAAAGTTGAAGGACTAGAGCTAAAATGATTACTAGAATGTTCTCTGCTTCTGCCTTTCCATCTAAAACCCTTGTAAGAGAAACTGTTTCTCATTCTTGGTTCTCATTCCTGGGGGTTAGGCTGTTCTCACCCCAAACGCTTTTTCAGCTTGCTTGAAGATCCTTTCTTGTGCCATAGTCTTGTGCCTTTCTTGTCCCATAGTCATGAGTAGGACATGTTTTCTTCTAGAAAACACGTACAACTTTAGTGTCCACGTACAACTGGGATGAAATGTGTTCTCAGGTTTTTAATGCAAATTGCTGTGGAAGTGGAAGGTATGAAGTCTTCATGGTCTAATGGTGCTCAAGCACAGACAGAGTGAGATTGTTATGAGGAAACCATGACACTCCTACTTAAGAGAACTGCTCAGCTCCCATAGCTGTTGTGGTATCTCAAACCACTCCTAAACTTTGAATGCCTTTTCCCCCTTCTCAAAACATTTATTCAGGAGTACAATGAAATGAGTTTGGGATAGAGCATAACATTCCTGATGGACATATGTGTTGGGTTTCTCTAAGTTGCTGTGTCTGTGGATTGTTTCTTCCTGTCCAACAGGCTCCAGTACTGTTTAAAAATCTGCATCAAAACATCCTGCCAGTTCCAGGCACCTCGGCATTTTTCAATAGCACAATCACCCCACTATTCATTGAAATGCTTAATTACAGAAGATTAATTAAAAAAGATTAAGTAACTAAGATTGACAGCAACGCCAGTGGATCCCTGGGAGAGCTACAGGATTTCATGTCACAAAATTTAGATGTGGAAATTGAGGGTGTACATTTATTCACTTTCTTGATGGGTCCCATGAAGACCACATGAATCTTGATCCTGCCAACAAGCTGCCAAAATGTTCACCTATTGCTTTCTGCCACTAGTCTAGGCCTGATCAGCACTCACACCACCCAGAGGAAGAGATCCAGCTGGTATCTTTGCAGGAGAAATATTCATATTCTAACAACAACAACAACAATTCCTTTCTGTTGCATAATCAGTGGTATTAGATGCTCTAATAGCTGGGCTTAATGATCCAATAAGACTTAAAACCTAACTGGGTGTGCATGTTTGTCTTAGCAGGCCATATTAAAGGCACTTTGCAAAGCTAATTGCATCCCTTTCTTTGTAGTTATGAGTGTTAAGTATCAGTAATACTGGCAACATATTTGCCTCAAATACGTTCTCAGGAAGACATTCTGGGTGTACTGTTGGAGACGTCAACTTTCATTGCCTGGATGCTTGGCAGGGTAGGTCAGTTAATGGAGAAAAAGGAATGAGGAAAACCAGCCTGATGAAGAAAAGCAGGAAGCCTCAAGGACAGCCACGAGAGGGTAACCCGAGCATTACATCCCTGGGCTCTCCTGCAAAAGCAGAAGGGCTCAAAGAAGATGCTACCCTAATGACTGGAACAGCAGAGAGAGAAAAGTCCCCCAGCTTTTCCCTTTCTTGCTTTGCATTCATCTCCTGTTGACTGCCACAGGAGCAGGCTTTCAAGGGCAAGGTGTGCCAAAAAAAGAAATGCAGAAGCAAACCCTTGGCTGGACACTGCTGCTTTCAAAGCTGGCATTGCCCAAACAAAGCTGAGTGTAGCTCCTGACTTGTCAGCATACTAGAAGTTAGTACATGCCAGTATATAACCAGGAGCTATTTTCCTCAAGTGAAGCATATACCTCACAGGCCCCTATTTTGCTTCAACATGCAGACTGCATGTGATGAAGTGAGCCATTTCTGTGCCATTGAGATAAACAGGATTTCAATCCTTGCCTGCTATTCTTTTTTTTTTTTTTGGTGCCAGCTTGACCCAGGGCAGGAGTACCAAGCTGTCTTCAGACAGGTAAGAGGCAAGTGCTGATGCCTAGAGTTAATGTAATGGGTTGAAGATGAACACCTCATCTACGTACAGCAGATGTGGATATTCTGAATGGAAGCCTTACAACAGAGCAGAGGACCTAGGGATTGACAGAAATAGGGATGCTCTGGGTTGTGGGGAGAGAAGGGATTAGAGATGGGAAGTGCTTTGGGGGAGGATGGAAGACAGCAGGTCAGAAAAAAAAGAACCGAAGCAGAAGTTGAGGACCTGAAAAGTAGGAGGGCATTAGAGCAGCAAGGGGAATAGGGCATGAAATAGGATTTATGTGTTCCATGGGTTGGGTGGAGAAGGGAGTTCAGAGGAGCAAAGAGCTTTGGGAATGGTAGAGTCCTGCATGGGAGTAACATTGAGATAAAGGCATGGGAGGCTGGACATTCATCTTGGGAAATATTGGGAGGTTCTGAAGAAAGACCGTTGGGCACTCTGGGATATGAGAAGCTGCAGACAGAGTCTGTTCGACAGGAGAATCAGGACCAGGCTGTCCAGAATGTGAGGGGCCTGCAGTCAGGAGAGGACCAAGGTTACCCTGCCACATATCCTCGCAGCTTCTGCTGTGGGCTGATGGTAGGGACATCCTCTGCACATGCTCTCCCAGGTGCAAGACTGCAGGACTTCATCCCCCTCTTTCCTACTTTCACTAGTGTGGCAGCCCAATTCATTTTCAGTCACATAACCCCCCTATGGCTAAAAGAGTGCTGGCTTCCCTGTAATGAGTCAGAGATTAGCTTTTAATACATAAATGTAATATAATGCAATATAATATAATGTAATGCAACATAGTATGTGGTATAACATAAATGTAGTTTAGCTATGGGCGTTAGCAACTGGAAACGAAAAGAGGCAGCAAAATACCCCTTATGTAGTGAACCACGAACTCTTCTTCTCCTTCTCCAGTATGTACCCTGTAACCAGTGTGTGCTGCTCTTTTTTGCCCGATTTGCAGTCTGTTCACCTCAGTTTGTTTATACCTAGCAAGTAGGTTTATTACTTGTTTGTACTTTGCTTACAGTTTGTTTGCATCCAGATTACAGTAAGCTCACTGGCAAATTATACCCAATTTGCAATCTTCATGTAATTAACTGATTTGTTAATGCCTCATTTGCTATCTGCTTACAAAAAAAATGTCAGAGAAGCATTTTTTGATATTGTGCAGGTCTCGATGAGGAGGAGAGGAGCTTTACACAGGTTCAAAATGTGCATGAACTGGGCCTTATTTGGCTAAGCTCTTGCACAGACTGCCACAGTAGTGGAATAACGAAATGGGCCATATATTTTAAGTGGGGAGAAAATGAATAATTCAGCAGCAAGGGTCAAATCGTCCTGCCAAGAAAAACCTACTGAAGAGGAAGTACACTGAGTTATAATTATTTGCATTGTAGATAATAATATCAATTATAGTTCCCAGCTGGAATCAAGCCTCCATATTTTGGCTTCCGTACAACCAGCAAGTAACAGCTCCAGTCACAACAAGTTTCAGCCAAATAAAGACAAAGCTCAATTAGCAAAACAACACAAATTTGCAGAAGCATGGGGTGTAACAATTAGAGACTGATGTTTGGATACAGTTACATATGGCAGTTCGGTGACAATTAGCAGCACTGATCAACATTTATAATTAATGTCATTTTGCAAACACAAGTTTTAACCCTTCCCAAAAGCCGGATCAAAGAAAATCTCTTGTTGGGCCCACTAGGAACCATCTGCGTAGGATTAGATCTATGGTCTAAATGAAATTGCCAACCCACCAGACATTTAATGTAGATGTCATGCTATCAGCTTCTTCTGTAAGCCCCAGCTTCTGAAATCTACTTATTATGAGAGAATCACCTTTTTCTTTAAATAAAAATAAAAATCAGTGGCAAAGATCATGCTGGCAGGTGCTGGGGTAAAAGGGGATCAGAGCAGTTTGAGGCAAAGGCAAATGAGGCAGCTGCATTTGCAGGCTGCAGGGGTACCATGCCTGGCACAGAGCCCTAAAAGCCAGGCTGGCACTCCTGCTGTCCAGGAGAAGCATCACAGGGTCTAGGGAAGCAACAATGCCCAAAGGACTAACCCCACTCCAGCTCCTCCAACCTGCTGCAGCAATTCTGGCTTTCTGAAGTTCTCCCTTAGTTTTATTTGCCTAGTTCCCCTCTAGTTTCCCTGTATTTTCTGTGTATTTCCCCACACCTCTTCTCTTTCCATTCAAGTAACTTTGGTCCCTCCCACCTGGGGTTGCAAAATTCAGTTTTGCCTGCACAGCCAAAAAGCTTCACGCAGCTTCTGTCCCAGATGAAATCCATGGGATTGAACAGTGAGGCCCTCACAGAATTTAGGAGGCACAGAGGTGGCTGAAAACCACCAGCCTCCTTTCCATAAATGAATATGTTGAAGTTGGGCGCATCAACTTCCTTGGGAGAGATATCAAGCAATCACAAATATCACTGATCTCTGCAGAGATGATAATAGTCTTGTACTGATGCTTGGAAGAAATAAATCTGCATATACATCAAATGGCTCCAATAGTTCAGCCATCCTGCACAGAGTCTCTGATCCTGGGAAAATCCAAGATTGTGTCACTAATGGGCAGAGGGAGGTATCAGGATAAGACGAAGAGAGAAGTAACATGGCTTGTCCCTGTGGTAGCACATACAGCTGTGGTCAGCTCTCTGGAGCAGCTGATGTGACTTCATCTTTGCAAGACTGTTATTTATTTATTTATTTCTATTTCAATGCAAACCCAGCCAATTCTAAAAGGTGGTAGCAGTGGGGCCAGCCAGAGGCTTCCTGCCTTCCTGTGCCACCCGACCATGCTGATTGCATAGCGTGTTGGTTTGCAGCACGCTGATTCCTCCTCACACTCCCTGTGTTGCTGACACCTGCAAAAAGCTTCTTTTCTAGGACAGTAATCCATGATGTAATCACAATGGATTGCCATTTTAATAACTGAGTGACAGACGAATTCTTCATGCCTTCCTTTTCTAGCTGGTAGAAGACATGGCCTTCTCTTCAACTTCCTACACTTTAAGAGGATAAAGCATGTGTTTCTTCTGCCTAAATGATACAGAAAGATGTTTCTTCTCTTTTCCCTTGTGGTCATCCAGAAAGGTGACCCGTTTTTGTCTCCCGTTACTGTACTCTTTGGGAGATAGATGAGACTCTCTTCCCTCTTGGGGGAATCATGCACACTGCTCCTTTCAGATTACATCTCAAGACTTCATCTTGCCTGTTTACTGACAGGGTTAACTTGACAGGCCTAACTGGATTTGGCACACCCCCCCTTTATCTCTGTTGTGACAGCAGTTAATTAAAGTGACTGGGAAAACAGCCTCTACAAAACAAAATCATGTTTATTTGCCAAAGCAGCACCCAAAGAAGTGCCCTGTACAGCAAAGAGCCATAGCTTAGCTTGATCTGCTTGTAGGTCTGGCTCTGCCCCAGCCTGGCAGGGAAAGAAGCCTGCGACCTGACTGCGCAAAGCTCCTCTCTGCTCATTATTAGGGGCAGCTCATCCCTTCTCCTTGTCAGGCCAGCATCTTTAATGTGTAAAACCCACCTTGACCTCAGCTCTTGGCCAGAAGAAGCAGCAGCGCTGTCTACCTGAGAGAAGCAAGACTGGGGCAGACCTCTTCAGAGGCACTCACTTTGCTCCTTCTTTTTTACTCACTTCCTATTAAGAGTTTAATTTCATTTTAGCTTCTCGTGCTCAGCAAGAATAAGATATTGCAGACAAAATGAGACCTACATGATACATGTAAAACAGTACATGTTTTTCTTATTCAACCCATCTATGTAAGAAAAAAGGGGATGCTTCTCTGTCTTACTCTTAAGAGTAGGTGGAAAAGCATGTTTTAGTATAAACCCCACAATGTAAATGACAAAAATTTTTGCAACTGAGTCTCCTCCCACTTACATCTGCTTAAATGCCACCAAGCCAGGTGAACTCTGTCTTTGTACATTCCTTTCAACCTGTGAGAGGTCTGAGCGAGTTTGCTACTGCAGCTGTGCCTGGGAAGTCCTCAGTGAGTGGCAATTCCACTCACGCAGCGCTGACACCGGTGGGATCACCGCAAGAAGAGCAGTGCTGAACCACAGTTACCAAGCAGCGTGGAATTGCTCTCAGATGTTTACAAGATTAAAAACAAAATCAGCCTTCTATATTTAAGGTTTCTCTAAAAGTTATTTGCATTAGTGATGGGTGTAGCTTCTAATTCTGGGTATTTGGCTGCCACACTTTTGCCCCTCACTGCAGCGTAGGAACTGAAAGAAAACATCCCCTCTTTGATAAGGAAACTGAAGGAAAGGATGGCTCATTAAGTTCCTCTTGCAAGGCCTACTTAGTCCTGTGAAACCTGGGGACAGATCTGGAGGACCAAATTTCATACTTGTTTCTGGATTTATAAAAGGAAACAGAAAACTTGTATTTTCTGCCCTGTTTATTTGGTACGTCAACCAAACACA
Organism: Zapornia atra; assembly: GCA_013400835.1. NCBI lineage: Eukaryota > Metazoa > Chordata > Aves > Gruiformes > Rallidae > Zapornia > Zapornia atra. Next base: position 361,296 of record VZTU01002723.1, on the reverse strand, counting down.
GTGTGTGAAGGAAGTAGAAATAGAGTGCTGACAGCTAAAACAAGATACTTCAGGTTACTGAGAAAAATAATTGTAGACTTGTAGCATATTATCTGTGATACTACATCTGAGGTCCCAAGACTTGTATTGTTTAACAGATGATTGCTGCATGTTAGAGAAATAATAAGTTACTAAGGACCTGTTTTCTTTGTACTTCTCTTGCGTAGTTTCCTTGGATATTTGGCTCATAAATTTGTGGAGGGAATGCTTTACCCATGTTAAAAATCTTTCTTCAGTTATTAAAAGAAAAAACAGGGTTAATTTTTTCAACATTTGCCTTTTCGTTCTTCTTAATTTTTATTGTCCTTGCTGTATTGTCATTGCTTACACTTCTGGTTTTCAAGCATTAATGACAGGTTGTGAAAACAAACATTCCTTTTGAATTCCAGAAGTCAATAAATGTTGTTTATTTACTTCCTTTTAATTTAATTTGTTATTCATTGTTCAGTTTTGGGTACAGAATACATGAAAACTTTTATTCAAATATTTCAGGCATACTTCCATCCCTGGTCAATGGACAATCTGAAAATCCACACTTTAGTGAGGTGTCAGGGGATGCTCAGAATCTCCTTGAGCCCTAATGTCAATTAAGGCTCACTGGGGACATGGTAACACTTTGAGAACAGGTAAGGTTAAGAAGAAAAAAAAATCCAAATATTATTTTTTGGCTGTGAAAGAGATTGTGTGCCCTGACATGTAGACAACAATTGCTCTACACCAAGGTTACTGTGCCTTGTTGGAACCTTGGAGCAGTGTTTGGTCATGGGGAATGGAGGGCATTGCAGTACTAGGGGCTTGGTCCAGCTTCAGTTTCTGAAGCAAGGCTTTAAGTAATTAGCTTCCTCAGGCTGAAGTTTGTAGGTGTTGGAATATGATGTTTTAATCTGTTTTCTACTGATATACTTAACAATTTCATATTAATTTACATCACAGACTGTACCAGTTTGTAAAATATTTACTTTCCTTCTTGTGTGAGAAAACTTCTCTGTCAATCATTTTTAAAAAATCATTTTTGAAATAAAATGTAAACATAACATTCCATATACAATAACCTAACAGTTAATCTGGGCAGTGGTTTTTGGTGAAAATTTTCTATTTGCCAATTTCAAATTCTCTTTCTATCAGATCTAGAAAAGGAAAACATCTAGAAAAAAACTAGGAAAGCATCTGAGTAATATTTCCATTTTGGGTTTTTTTGGTGGGTTTTTTGTTTGTTTTGTTTTATTTTTTAATAATTTATTTATAGATATCCTTTTCCTGTACAGAAAAAAATAGTGAAATCTGATTTGCAGGTATATAATTTAAACACTAGTAATCAGAAGATAAATCTTCAGGAACGATTTGTTCTATGTCTGAAAGTTGCCAGAAAACTGGTTAGATTTACTGGTCTTTCCACAATGGTATTCCAAACTGGCATATAAGAGCTGCTGTTCATTGTCTGACAAGGGTTATGAGATATATTATTTTTCTAGGAAATTAAACACACTCCCAGAATAAGGATTATGTCAGCAATAGCTTTTCCCTCCCTGGAAGCTCCCCACCATATCTGCCAGCTCGTATTCCAGTGGTGTTAACACTGGAAGCAGTCACATAGACCAAGTTCAGATGGTCTCCAGTGCTTGACTGAAAACATTGCTAGTTTGTTGTCTAGAGGGGCAGGTCCCTACTTGAAAACAGTCCTTGTGAAGTAACAGAAGGTATGTTGTTAGTATGCCATGCTGGAATAATCTAAGTCTGGTTATGCCTCACTATGACATTTTTAGTGACAGAATTTAGAGCATTTTTGATATAGATCCAGCCTGGTTGGCAAACAGTCCCCTGAAATGAGATTTTGCATCTTCAGTCTGTGCCTGGCCTGTGCATCTGCCATACAGATGATCTCCAAAGCTGGGCTTACGTCACTCGCTAATATATGGATTTTGACCGGTGTGGGAAGAATTCAGGACATACCACAAGCATTGCAATATATTTAACCAATTGCTGATCCTGTAGTGTTCTTAAATTTAGATTAATGAGATTACTGCAATAATCCGTTACCATAAGATTAGGTAACTAGCAGAGATGTAGGAAAGCATGTGCAGGGAGCATGCTTGGGCTCTCTTTGGGAGGCTCTAAAGAAATTGTCTTCCTACATCTCCAGCTCTAAATTCACAGAAGCTCTCCTGGTCTTCAAACATCTATCACACCACAGAGGAAATACTCCCATTTCCAGGGAGCTGACATGCTCCATTCTTTGAGGCAATAGCTGTGACACAGGTGGGACCTAGCTATGTGCTACAGGGCTGCTTGTTCTAGACATGTTTCGTTCCTAGGGTTCAGCGTTAATAGCAAGGCATGTTTATGCCTCACTGTCTTTATGGGAGCTTCAAAATCTATTACAAAAGACATGTCACAACTGTTATGAAATACTGAAGTGTATTATTATTGCACCAGCACTATCCCCATCCCTGACTGTACTTGAACTGCGCCGACACGGGTGACGGTGGGAAACAACAAAACCTGGGAAGGCTCAGAGTCCTTTTGGCCACCAAGCAGCTCCATGCCACCCCCCAGAAGGAGGTGAGCCTGCATTTGCGATGATGGTAGCTTTGGGCTGTGCTGCCAGGAGAAGCTGTGTTGCTGGAAGCATGTTTTAATAAGGTCTATTGTAATTTGTGGCTCCCTGGTTTACCGGGGTGACGGGTGCCAGTTCAGGGGTGGTGAATTGGCACCCGTCACCCCGGGTAAATTCACCCCGGGTGATGAATTGGCACCAGCCTCACCCCACAACTTGCACTGTACCTTCATCTGCAAAGACGCATTGGGGAGCATGGACGGACAGTTGTGAATCCTACAGGGAGAATTGAAACTGCAGTGACTGAGACATACCTGTGCTATACCAAAATGTGGAGACCCGAGGCAAAGGGAATCATCAGTTTTATGACATTGCCTGCTGTCTTCCCTGTGCCAGAGCATGAACAGGTATTTCCCATGGTTGAGTGAGATATTGAATTGTGTGGGGAAGAGCAAGACATTGTGGGAAAATGTGTCATGTCACATACCTAATACTTGGCAAGTCTGAGGTAATAGTTATGCCCAAGATAACAACAGCTGGCACAGTAGAAGTAGGTTGGGCATGCAAAGTATTCACCATACCCTGAGGTCCTCAAACACTCCTGTGATTAGATATGCCCACCCTCAGATGAAGTAAGGATTAGAGGAAAGGTGTAGCTGGCACATGGAGTCAAGAGCCCTTAACTTACCGAGTTCACAAGCAAAAGGAAATAAAAATAGCAAACTGAAACTCTTCCAAAAAAGACAGGTGTGCGAAGAGCTCCTGCGGGAGGGAGGTACGATGCCATTTGCATTGCTGATCTTAAGCAAGACTTCACTTTGCCACCTCCCAGAGCATAAATATTGAGATTTTTAATGAAAGCAGCTGCAGGACATCTAAGAACAAGGAGAACAAGGATAGTATCTTTGGATCAGAATATATTGACACAGGCTGTGTTAACCCTGTAAGTAAGAAACAATTAATGAAGTAATTTACTTTTTTTCTGGTTCTGTACTTAATAGCAGAGTTCAGCAAGGCAGAAACATTTTAGTCTTTTTTTTTTTTTTAATATGTATAATTCCCTCTAGATTTTGGTAGCTTAAGATAGATGCAAATACACAGTAACTATTGTGCATCAAAATGCCAAGATGAATAATTTGGCAAAGCTTGGTTTTAATTAAATCTTCTATTTCTTCAAAAGGAGGAAATATGCGGGGGGGAGGGGGGCATGCGGAGAGAATAATAGCAACAAACTGGGTGTTGTAAGGTCAGCAAAGACTGGCTAATCAAGCATGGAGAACTTCTTGAACAGAAACCTCGTAGGAAAAGTGACTCTGTGGTGAGAAGCTGGAGGTTTTATGCAGTGAATACTACGGGAGGCTGCATTTGTAAATGGACAAATATGGAGAACTTGTAAAAGCAGAAAAATGTATTTCTGTGCATCCTCATCCACTATTTGCAAGGTGTAATACCAAATAACAATACAGAAAGTAGTTCATACACAAAGCCAATTTTTTTACCTCACAGGAAAAAAAGAAAGGAAAAAGGCTGTACTGATTAAGCTGACTTTGAAATCAGAGTGCACTACTTCTTGGTTACGTGTCCTGAACACGTTGGCATAGGCACCGTGTTATGGTCTTGCTGTCTGGGGCGCCTGGACAGCACAAACTGCACTTCAGCAAAGAAGTGATGCAACTGAATTTTGCCTCTCTTCAGAACTACATGAATATATTTTTTTTAAAAACTAAGGACATGAGCGATGTGGGAAACTTAAACTCAAGGCTTCCAAATTCAATACAAATATTTCTTTATATTCTTTTCTTGCCCTATTTGTCAGTAGCCCTCTGAAACATTTGAACAACTTTAGATACTTTTGGAAAAGGCATAAAGATCTTAGAGATATGAAGCTTCTACCCTTTTAAGGAAAATTAGTGCCTAAAGAGTGGAATACACGAGGGGTGTCCCTGCTGAGGAAAAGTCTGCAGCATAATGGTGTTCATTGACCAATATTGAGATGGTAGTGGCTGGGCGGTCAGAACAGAGACAACTGAGACAATCACTGTACCTCCTGTCCCACCACAGTTATTAGTGAGGGAGCACAGCATGGAACCAGGGTTCTTTTTTGAGGTGGGGCGAAGTTAAGTGTTGATGGAAAGGGTAAACTATAAAAAGATGTCTGGGAAAAAAATGCAAATTCCAAAGAAAAAAAAAAGATTCAGCAGTTTTCTCTTCACAGAACAATTTGTGCTTTTGGTTTTTTCGTACTCTAAAGCATCCTAGTTCAGCAATTATTAAAACAAATCTCTCTCCGATAGTGTAGCACATTATCATGCTAAGTTACCATGCTGCCTTAGCGAGCAAAGAAGTATTTTTCAAATGGCTGGAGGTTTCAGAGAACCATAATTCACACTGCCTGAAATACAGCTCAATTTCTTTCTGAAAGGAGTCTTTCTCACAAGATTTCTGGCACCTCTTGAGTCCAGCTGGATCAGAAATAAAATACAAATAGCCTCTCTTTGAATTCAGTGTTTCTTCTCTGGCCACAACATCAACTAGGAAGTCAGCAAGGGTGTGTACGTGTGTGGGTAGATAAGTGAATAAATGAGATTGCTTTAGTTCTTCCCATACATTTAGCAGCCACCTTTGTGACAGTGACTCTCAAAATCTATTTCCAACCTCTCCCACTTTCATACGTAACACTAGATGTGTCACTGGTGTCTTCCTCAACCAAATCTTTATCTCTGTTGCTCCCTACCTGGGCTCCTGCCAGGTCACACAGCTTCATAGAAGCCCTGAAATCCATTCCCACAGCTGCCAATCTGATTCATCCTGTGACTCGTTTTCATCTCCACTGTTGCAGGCTCCTTGTTTCTATGTACGAGAAGTGCATTTGCAGAGTCTGTGAATTCTGCACTTGCACAAGTAATCGTGTGAGTTACAGCTGCTACCGGCGTCCTGTCCTTTCACTGACAGGTGAGAAGGAAACTGAGTCCAATCAAATTGCTGGTTTATTGTTTGTCCACCTTTGAGAATGCAGTAAATTTTACTTACTCTGATTTTCTTAATTAATGCAGCTTAGAGGGTCAGGACATGAACAAGCTGAGGGAGCCTCTTCATATTTGTGTAATATTGGGGCGGTTGAGGGAGGCTTTGATTTACTTCCCATCTGGTGGTGGTGGCCTGTGTAGCCACTCTCTGAGTGACAGAGGATGGAAGACAGGATTCAAGGGTGATTTTTATATTTATATCATATTGATATTATGTTTCTGTAAGGAAGAAATGGATTTTCGTTTATTTCCATCCTCCAGTTACCCAATAACTGTCTTTTTTTTCCTCACTGGACATCTGGAAAAGAAAAGCAAAAAGCATATTCACTCAAATCCTCCTAACTGAAGTGTTACACCCTTTTATGCAATAGGGGGTCTTCTGTCTGTTTCTTTAGGTAGGCTCTGGAACATGTTATAAAAAGAATTACTATGTATTATACAATACTTCCAGAAGATGCTAGGGAGGACCCTGTTGTGTTCAATGGTGTTTACGTTTATGGTATCTCCAACAAGCTTGTCATCTGAATAGCAAAAGCAAACAGAAACCCAAGGAGCTGAGGGCACTGCTGAGTCAGACACACTCCTTGGTTGGCAGTTCTGATGAGGACAACCATGGGCATCCAAATCAGCTCCTGGCTTTTTCCATGGGCCCATTATCACTGACAGATGACATGGTTTAGAAATCCTTTTAAAAAAAGAAAAAAAAAAAAAGAAAAATTAGTGAGACAGATGGAAATTGTATTTAAGAACAAGCCCATAATAGCATTGTCCCAGATCAGCCTTCTAATTGTCCTGTGACGCTTGCAGGGTTAAAAGACAAGGAAAAATAATGAATGTAGAGACAAGTCCTAGTGCATATATGCAACTGAGGATTTTGGGTAGGGCTGAGGAATAGGCCTTAACTGCCAGGCTGTGAACGGACCCATTTTTTCTTGCTTGTCCCCTGCAGTAGAACAGAGGGAAAGTGACAGCAAGCTCAGCATGGGGCACAGAGAGACCTTGTACTCAAGCACAGCATGCCCAAGTTAAGCTGCTCCCTTTTTTTTTCATCTGGAAGCGTCTCATTGTTTCCAAAGAGTTAAAGCTCTCTGCAGTTGCTGAACCTAAAGACTTGGCTTGGCTATGGACAAAGTTAAGGAAGAATGTGTGACCTTCTTGGCACAGAGAACCTTTGTGGTGCAACGAACTCCAGTAGCAATATAGGAAGGTTGCACTGGGAGCCTCTCTGCTCCTCCCATGAAGGGATATATAATTCAGCCAATATTGGAAAGTAGGAAAAGAAGAGCATATCAGAGCTGATCGTACCTTTTTAATCTGAATTTTTCAGGACTCTTCCTGAGTCCTTGGTATGAACATTTACCATCACATAATGAAGAGAACACTCAAATGTTTCTGCACGTAGAGCTGAGGGAGGAATTTACTGTTTCTTATTGCTTCACTCACTTCCACAGTCAGGCTCTCCCCTCAGTGACTGAAAGGGCAAGGGCAAAACCCTCACAGTTTGTATCATCCTCTCTTATCCCTCTAATGTAACTGTAAACATCTGGATGTCACTTTTTGCCTGTCTACTGATTAGACAGGTTCTGCAAAGGAGAACGACTCTGGTGCTGTAATAATATTGACCTGGAAAATTGGTCTGTAGAGCTTCTGTATGAAATTCTAAGACATTCTTACAGACACTAATCAAAAACATTTCACAACCTTCTTGTCAGGCAGGTAAGTGTTATTGTCATCATTTGATCTCTGCAATAACTGGGACAGAGACTGTGTGAGTCACTCAAAGTGACAGAGCTGAGAACAGCATCCAGCTCCCTGTGTCACAAATATATAAAATGTGGCAGCTTCCAAATCCGTTTAATTGCACCAACAAAACAGATTAATGGAATGAGGAGGTATGTAAAAACCAGTTGAATCTGTGTGGTGACACAGATAACTTCTGTTTTCTTTTTTTCAGGAGGGGTTGTGTGGGAATGCTTCAGAGAAGTCTCCACAGACACAATGGGTGATGTGTCAGGGCAGTGTCCCTGTGTGAGTGGAGGCATTGAGACACTGGGCTTCTGTTTCCACATCCTCTGTTGATCTTCTGGTGAAAGCCAGTGCTTATCTGTGCAAAGATGCACAATGCTAACTATTGCTTGATCCTCACAGTTGCTGGAAAAGTCTTAAATTAAAAGAAGTCTGTGTTCAGGGATTGGCTACTGGCAAACCTGTTTGGACTGGCATTGTCCTTTTTTGCTGTTAAAAAAAAGCACAAAGCTGTCCTTTTTTTAGGAAGAAGATGGCAAGAGATGGTTGCTTCATCCACGCCTGCATTTTCTTACAGCAGAAGTAAGCAGTGATTCCATTCCCAAGTGACAGTCATCACGTTTTGTTTTCACCTAGGAAGGAATGGGTGAAGTTTTTTCAAATACTAGGCAAGTTGCATCACAGTGAATTAAAATGACAGCTTGTTCTACAAATCCTTAAGGATTAAGAACATATATATCTAAAATCCCAGCAAAAAGACAGGAGGAGTTTGGTTTTGGCTTGGTCACAGCTGGTAGCAGGCACACAAAATAAGAATATAGTCACTAAGGTTAGGAAAATGTATAGAAGCAGAATGAGATTTCATTATTTTTACTTTTGTTCAACAGGTTATTGCACTGCCATATGATTATAGTAAAGATTACAAACTAAGGTTATACGTAGGGTTTTTATTTTTAAAAAATTACTTATATTCTCTTTTGAGTGAATGAATGAGAAATGTGGTATAGGTGGATATAATTACCCTCACTTGTTGGCCGTGCATTTTACCTACAATAAATAAACTTCTGAATTTTGGATGCTTACCAGTTTGAGCTATTCCATGTAAAAACAATGAAAATGCATTTTCCCTGAGCTGCAGCGCTGTAAACTTAAAACCAGATGGTGGATTATCTTTAAAATAATCTTCTTATAAAGTTCTCCTTACGATCTTGTCTTATTCTAATTCCTTGTGTATCCAAGAGTCTTCTCTTCTCATGGACTCTTAACAAACACCAGGGAAGCAAGATGTATGTGTTTGAGAGGGACAGGGTATTGTATTGTCCTCATTGAACTGAATTCACTCAGGACCAAACAGGTGCCAAAGTTTTCCAGGGTTTAAGAAGAGGTCAGCTGCACTAAGCAAACACCAGTATGTGGTACTGTATGTCTACAACAGAGCTGTACACTGATGATGGTCTTTGGATGTAAAAATGATTTTTTAATCTAGCTAAACATTTTTTGGGGGGGGGAGTGGGGTGGAATTTTAGGCTACAATGTGTTTGCTCTGTATTTCCTCCAGTATGGTTGACTTGGCCTGTCTTCTGAGAAAGATGTAATGCTTGGGAATCACACAGGTAAGATTCAGGTTTAAAATTCATTTTGGTTTACATGTAAGGACTCAAATAGTTTTAAGGAGAGAAAAAAATATAAGAGTCTTATGGTCCCTTCCACCTTTTTCTCTTGTTTTGTTTGGTGTGAGCTGATGCTGTCTTACAACCTCAGAGCAACTACACTTCAATTGTCTTTTGTTTGTTTTGGAATCCTTTTGGAATGAAAAGATATATCCCTCTCAAATGGTATTAATTATGTGTCCTTTCTACTACATGAGAAACAATGTCCATACTTGCTATGGTCTTCCAATGCACAATAAGCCATTTTAGCATCAAAGTATTGCACCTACCTGATCCATATTTTATTGTTGCCTGATACTGGTATTTCAAGAAAGAAATCACCCTGTGGCCAGGAGAGAAAGAACAATGAAATCCAGTTGTGGAAACTTCTTGCATGGACTGTCAGGTCCTCCTCCACGGCAGCGCTACATGGCTTAGAGACTGCAACCCCCTCTAGATGTGCAACACTTACCCTTGGGAGCTTGTCTCCAAACGCTCTGATGTGATAGGGAAAGAATTCAAACTGAAGTATCTCAAGCTGATGAGCTTTCAGGTAAGTATGTCACTGCTCCAGCTTATTTGAGTTCTTAAAATTTAAGCACAACTCTACAGCCTCATTGGGGGCAAAACCCTTGAGAAGACTAGTGTGAAGAATAGGACTGAATCTTTTGCATGCCCCTGCATGGCTGTGAGAGCACCAATAAAACACAGAAGCAGAAATTCAGCATTTAGCAGCTACTGTAAGAAAACCACCTGTGGGCAGGGAGGACGTTATAATGTTGATGGATATTTCTGGAAACCTCATGTATCACACAACTCGCCCTGCCACCTTCCTGGGGCTCTCATAGCTCTCCTGCAATGTAATGCTCTGTAAAGGAGGTAAAAGCTTGGCAGTGATTGATTTGCCGGTGTGATTGTTCTGGGCGTTGGAGAGTCCTTGCTCTCTCCCCATGAGTGCCAACACTGACGTACTTTAACAAGATTCTTGCACTTTGACAATTTGCTTCTGAGCTTCAAAGCTTTTCCAAATGATCGAGGCTGTGTGAGAGACGCACTCATGACACCCCTAACATCCCAGGTTTTTTACTGTCCCAATTGTTCATCACTCTGTTTTGTCATTCATACCATGGTAACTATTATTACTACATGGAAAGTTCAGCTGAAGTATGATGAAATAGGCCATTACAGTAAATGTGCACAGACTAGCTGGTCCTCCTTGCAAAAGTTATACTGCCTCATCAAATCATCTTTTCTAAGTGATCTATGCTTTGATATTCCTTACAGAGACCCTTGAGAATCTTAAGAACATATAAAAGTGTAACTCAGCATTCTGTGATAGAAGATACCATAGAAATGTAAACTTTGAGGATGAAGAATTAATTATTTTCTTTATTTCATATTCAATTAGCATTTAGGTAAATTGTTTATGTCTGCTTTCACTGGATTTCCTTGTGCATAAAACATGGGTTTAATAATAGATGTATTATTCCTGTTAATTATTATTAAACCCTTCTATGATGATTTCTTCCATGTGGAAGTACCATTTGTGATAGCAGTACATAACTTCTCCTTGTCAGACTGGAGGAAGCTTTTATTTAAAGGCTCAGCCCCATGAAGTGTTGCATGCCTTGGACTGCCACTGGCTCCAGAGACAGTCTAGGCATCTAAAACTAATGTTTAGCACTTGTTAAAACCGAACTCTGCTTCCCTTAATGGTGTTGTGGGATGAGGAGTAGGTGATAGTGTTGCAAGTCTCACATACACAGTCTGGGGTTAAAAATCAGGGATTCTGGTGACTGGTTATCTAAGTATCAATGTCTGACTACTAGTCTTCTCAAGTTATGTGTGACACACTGAAACAGAAGAATTCCTTTTCCATTCATGATTTTGGGTTTAGCATCTCTATATCTAGAGCCTGAGAAACTTTTGTCCCAAAACCTAGTTTCTTCATGTCAGAATCTGGGGTGAGTGCTCTCCCTTCAACTACAGCCTTGGGAACTCAGATGTTTAATGCAGCCAAAACGCTGTTACCCAGAAGTGAGCTTTCACTGACTCAAATCCACACGGGACGTGTAAATGTCATACAACTAATGTAAAATGATTCCAATTATGTAGCTACCATTCTTTCTATATCCTTTCTGGATCAAAGCTATCTAGGGCAATGTCAGAAAAAAACAACCTTGCTGTAAATTATTTGGCTTTTCTGAGAACTTCTTATTTCTTATTTTCTTTCTATAAAATAGAGGTGGGACCTCTCTGCTGCACAGAAGTATCTTTCTGGCCTTCAAACACAAGGAAACATTGCATAGCAGCTACTGGGCTGGAGGTTCCTCTCTGTCTTCCTGTACATCAACACGTTGACATTTCACCAGTGACATGAATTTTCCGTGTGACTTTTATTTAGTTATTAAAACCTGCCTGCATGTATAACTGTTTCAAAGTTATCTACTCTCAGAATCATTATTATGCTTTAAAATGCTTGCAACTGTGAAAACCAATAGACAGATGTTTCCTAATGAACAGTGTGTGCTGGGGCCAGTTGCATGTGAACAGCAGAAATATGAACTTTTCAAAACAATGCACATTTTGTGGTTGAGTTTCTCCAAACTAGTGAGTGTCCCCACCAAAAGCAGTTTCCTGGCAGAATGTAAGGGCACGGCAGCTGTTTGAGAAAAAAGAAAACAAACCCACAATCCACCCCCTGCTGCTGGGGTGGTTTTCTGCTTCCTCAGTAGATTATATTTTTCTTGAAAACCACCCAAACTGGCACTGGGAATTCACAAAGTAACATGCAGAAGAGGATTGTTCATATGCAGCATGTATGGGACATCACCAGATTTGTGGTGTTGATAATTCCTGTTTGAGAAGCTGAAGGAACAGTGACTTGTTTAGGAGTTGGACACATGTGTCAGAAGGGAAAGATGATTTTCTGTGCCATACCTCCTTAGCAGATGAGCCTGAGTTTTGGAGTACTGTATATATTCCGATCCCATATTATTACCCAGCACCTCAGTTAATTTTTCCTAAAAACCAAAACAACCAGCAGTGGCAAGTTCAGTTTAAGAGGTATATTTTGGAAAATAAACAATTTGCATGTGAATGTTTTTAGGTACATAGATATTATTATTATTATTATTATTACTGAAAAGAACTTAAAACCTATTTCATCCATCATTAAATACTTCCATATTTATCACAGAAAATTTAAAAAGTCAGTGTATTCCATAAGATGCTTCACTGACTATCAACATTTTTCTGTTATTCATTATTTTTTCTTATGGGAAAGAGGAGAAGGCATACATCGTGTCGGTACTATGATGTCCTAAAATGCTAGAAAATGCTGGCTGAAGGCATTCCCTTACATATAGCAAAACTTCACATATTTCTTTGGGTCCTGCCAAAAGAACTAGGCACCACGTAATAAGGAAAACAGATTTAGAAAAAAATAATAATTATGTTTCCAAACATATTTAATATGTATGTATTTGGATATGCATTATTCACTTCACATTTCACTACTTGCTTCCCAGAACAAAGAAGGCAAAGAAACTCATGAAAATACAAGCCAAAGAAATAGCATGTGAGAGCGTGTGTGTCTGCATGCAATAATTTATATATGAACTTCATTACAGAGTAATAGGAACCAGCCAGCCAGCACCGTTCCCTTGCTTCATTACGCTGCGCACAGAAACACCGAGCTCTGTATTGGAGATCTGTCTGCATTCATCGCCACCCGAATCATTCGCCTCCTTCATTGTTCTGCTCATCTCAATTTAAAACGCAGTTCCGATTTCCATCTCAGAGTACTCTAAACCCAAAATAAGCCTCAGAGCTTCAAAGGACTTTATTTCTGCTTTACATAGTTATAACCGAGATACGAATCTGGCTCATAGGCACATTCATTTTACAGCGAGTTAAAACATGTCCCCTTACTATTGGCAAATCCTTCAGGTTAACAGACTCACACGTGCTGTTAGAATAGCAGCAGCTACGGTGCTGCGTTGCTTTTTCTTTTTTTTTTTCTTTTTTTTTTCTCCCAATCCAGAGCTATTTTTGGTTCCTTCCCCTTTGACACACATTCCTGGTAAAAATTTAAAAGCGGGCTCTCCTTGGTATAAAATTAAATCTGATAGCTGAGAGCTTTATGTGTGCATTTTTTGTTTAGATGATGATTATCGAACATGGAGCAGAAATGTCAAGGATGATTCTGCTTTTACTTACAGCGGTGTAAATCAGCAAAGATGGGGTGAAAGACAGATAGGAAAATGTTTCTGGGGATCTTGCTGTGTTTGATGCTGAGCTCTCGAAAGAAGAATGCGATGCAGACACAGGGACTGCTTCTGCCTTTGCAGGCTCTGAGCTATCCCTGTCCCTGTGTGGAAGGAAAAGCAATGCAAAAGGCCTTTCAGAGCTTTCTCCTCTTGAAGCCAGAGCTGGCACTGCCCCACATTGCACTAACGGGGTTTGCCTTGTTCTAGGGGTGATGTAAAACTTGCTGGAAGGGGCCGCTACGGCTGTCCCTGTGGGCTGTCACACTGGAGCTGCAGATCCCGTCTCCCCTTGACAGAGCTGTTGCTCTCCCAGGTTGAGATGGACTTGGCATCTATGCTCTGACTGTGGACAGAGCCTACCCCAAAGGTGGGAGAAGTGGATGGCCTTGTCCATCACAAATTCCTAAAACAGGCCTTTAATCTGCCTTAATCCCCAGGTGCTCTTTACTGATGTAAAGTACTGAGGGCCCCTGTGTCCAATTTCCTCCGGGAATCAGGGAAGGTGTTCTAATCTTTCTGAGGATCAGTCTCAGAGTTCTTCTCCTTTCATAGGACCTGGGCCTGCCAGCAGTATTTCCTGAGATGATTTTAGGCTTTCTCCCCAGGTTTGAATTTCCAGGTGCCGGCAACAGAAGGTTCTTAGTGGAAAGTCCCTGGGATGTTGACTCATTTCCTCTTTTTTTTCCATTAGGGTCCAGATTTTCTGACTTTCAGTGTGCACAACCAGGAATAGTTATTTAATTTAGCATTCCTGAGCCTAGGCAAAGTGCCAGGAATTTATTTGATCAGTGGGTGGGGTGGGCAGATGGTGGCAAGTCTTTGGGTGTTTGCCAGCAGTTGGCAATTTCATTTGTTTATTTTTCTTTAACTGTGCACTCTGTCTACACACGGCCTTATGGGGGTAAATTACCCACGAACAGTGATGAAGTTGATCAGCTTCTAAGAAGATCTTCATTATGGTGAAAGGGTGTTAAACTCACAGCCTACAGTCATCCATACAGGACTCCATGCAGTTGATTAACCCAGTTCAATAATGTGTGTTGGTTAAAGTGTCAAATCCCTGCTTGGGAAAAGTTTGCCTTCAAGGGTAGTACGAAGGCTTTAAGTCTAAGTCAGTGGGGTTTTAGCACAGGCTTGCTTCCTGAAGTAAGCCTCTGCTAAGTTTCATTCTTTCTAGCTAAGACTCAGCATCACTGTCTGTTCTTCAGAAAGAAAACACAAACAGAAAGTGGTGTTTTCACTGAGATTAGCATTTGCACCCAGAGCCACCGGGTTTCCAAGCAGACCTCAATAGCATTTGGAAATGGCCAAAAATAGTGGGGTTCCTTTTCCAAGGTGGTTGCTGGAATAAATGCTGACAGTGTGGTCACCAATGGATGAAGAAGGTTTTCTGCCATGACATCATGTTTTGCCAAATGGATATTTCAGTGGGCTATATGGTAAGAAATATAAGAATAATTAATTTGTTCCTATAATAAAGACTAGACCAGTTGCAGGCAGGGCACGATATGTGAAGGAAAGTCTCATTCAATATCAGTAAAGATCAAACAGTTGGGCCATAAAGGTTGTATCTGGAAGACAGGAAATGCCATCTGTCACACACTCCATGCGTGTTATTTCCCTTCTTTCTTGTGACGTTGCCTGAAATTGCTCCAGTGCTTGCAAGCTCATGACACTCCAGGAGATCAGGGTGCGCACGGTAGTGCTTCTGCGATCTGGCGTTGCCCAGGACATGGTGTGGCAGTTGCCTGGGATGAAAAGGCTGCAACTGAATGTTCATTAAAATGCCATCATTGCTTTCATCAGGGCCACAAATAAGTGGTTAGCTGCTTCTGTGTACCTTTTTATGATAACAGTCTATTGTGTAAAGGCAATTACTAGAAAAACTTGCAAGGGCTAAGCTTCATCCCAGGCTTGAAAGGGCAGACTGTTTTGTGCACATTACTTACCCTGTGTTTGAACCTCAGAAAATTCAGGTGTTTTTTCTCTGAGTGGTGCAGGTGCTCTGATCATAATCCCTGTCACACTCCAGCCCATAAACAGTACAGTATGTAAACAACACCGTCTAGTGTAGCTGAACCTTGTGCTTGCCTCGTGGCGTAGTCAATTTTCATCCTCTTTTAAGGGCCAAGATTCCCAGTTAGGTTATACCTCTCATTAGACTGTTCCAGCAGATCCAACAATGCACCGTATCATACAGCTGGGTGATGCTGTGTTGAATCACTGGAGATGTATAATGATAATGCCTAGTCCAGCCCTAAGACAGCAAGGTGCTTGGTTTGAAGCTCCTACAAGGCAATTTGCTGTAGGAAGGAAAAAACAATTGAGCTAACTGACTTAAAATGAAACATATTGAGTCAACTCAACAACTCAAACTTTTTTCCTAGAAAAATATATTTAAATGTCATTATCTTGTGGAAAGCAATGGCTTTATGAGAACTGCATTTTCTGTTGGAAAGGCATTACAGTAAGTGACCCTTGATCAGCTCTAATCATTTAAGCGGTGTAGCTTTATGGGGCATTATTACTGACTCTGACAAATAAACGGATGTGTCCTTTGCTCCCTTCTTTTACCGACGGTGTCCTCTTTTCCCTTTCTCTGCTGCCAGTAGTTTGCATTGCACCAAAAGTGCTGACTAGACAAACACATTATCTAACCTCACCCATCTAGTCATTTTTCAGCTAATTACTTTGTGCTCCCAACCCCCAAGCGATTTTCATGTAAACATGTTTCAGGAAACATGTTTCATTGTGGATAACTCCCTTCCCACCCTCAAGTTCAGGCAGGTGTTTTGTTTGGTTTTGTACAGGTTCTTATTCTCTATCATTAGCCTTTGTAAGTCATTATTTTTGTTTTAACTGCTTTGATCTATTCACTAACTTCAAACTAGCCTAAGTAAAAGTTCATTCCTGTATGTTTTCATGGATTGATTTTTGTGTTAAATCAATGTTCCTAAACACAGTTTAACTTCATTCAGCTTTTCATCTGTGCTCAAATGAATGAGATTTCTTCCCCAAACGGGACTCACAGACCTCTCTTTCCCACGAGAAGACCTACAGGTCATCACACGGCAACAGGTGCCAGGTCATGCTGTGTAGGTCCGGGTGTTTCAGAAGAACATCAAACATGTCCAGAGAAACAGTCCCGCTCCGAATGTCAACCTTCAGCTTGAGCAAGGCAGGAGAGATGAGCTGAGGTGAAGCAAATATATGTCCTGAAATCTTCATGCTTACCTCCAACTTCTACCTTTCCAATCTCTAATCTCCAGCTGTGACTAATCTTGGTTTAACTTTAAATAGGTGTTGTTGCTTATCGATGTATGTAATTATCTTTCAGCATTCTCCAGAAGATGGTAAAGGTCCTGTTTTCTCATAAGTAGTTCAAAAAATTGCACAATCCTAGAGGAAAGGCAGGGTCTCTTGGTATACACATCTTATGCAGAACAGCAGGTACACAGGCTGCCTAAAACGGTGAGATTTTTAGAGATCATATCACATGACAAAATAGACTACAGGGCAGTAGTTTGTTGAGCTTGCCAGTGAACACCAAGTCTTCTCTCCTAACACACTGAAAGATGAGATGGCATGACAGACCTCTTTTAATGTAACTGGAATTTTGTGTTTGATTTATTCAAAGTCCCTTTAAAAACAGGGAGGAAAAAACCAAACAAAAACCCCTGCATAGTTTCATTGTTTTATTAAAACTGCTGAGGGGAGGATGTCAAGCTAAAATATTGCCAGGTTTTTATTGTATTTACTGAAGAACATAAAGAAAGGATGCAAAACCACTGAGGGAAGTAGTAGTTATCCTTCCAAAGCCTTTCATCTTTACACCAGGTCTAGCCAAATATCCATGAACCTGTATCAATGCCATTATGCTCTTTCTTCCAGAAATGGGCTAGGTAGGGTTTTTCTATTTGTAAATGAGTAGAATGCTTAGGATAAGATTTCTCATCATAATAACTGATATTAGCTGCATCTTCGCTGGCTCTCAGTGGGAAATCCATTAAATCCTTTGTAGAAATCCCGTTGACTTCAGCTGGGAGAGCAGCAGAGATGCTGCAAGTTTCCAAGGCCCAGCTGTCGAGTACGGCAGGCAGAAAACCATGATTTAGAATTTCCTCTCTAGGGTTTCCCGGTAGAGTCTAAATGCAGAGTGTGGCTTAGGGAACCCACATTCTCCCTGGGGAGATAAAATAAACACACCCAACAGTCAGAAAAGAATCTGTTCTCGTATTTCCAGCTTGCTTTCAAAACAGCTGGGATTTCCATGCTGTGAAACTTGGATCCATGTGAGAATAACTGTGTACTGCTCTGAACCTTCTTTTACTTCCAAGCTTTAGAATTTTGTCCACCTCAGGGAATAATGCAAAATAGAACCAGGATGGACCTGGAGGTATAAACCTATTTGTGCAACACATTTGGCTTCACAGTCAGGCATTCTTGCTGCTGAACTCAGTCACCAAGTCATTCATGGCTTTCATGGGAATTTTTGCCACTTAGCGCAAAGATAAATAAATGCAAATATTTCTTCCTTCCCAGAAAGAGAAGCTATTTGGGCATGATTTGACTTGACGGTAAAAATGTTGCTGACATGGTTATGCCACTGGGGTCTAATGGGCTAAAACTGTAATTCACTGAGCTGCCGCTCCAATTTGGCTTTCCCTTTCCACATTCATCGATCATGCAGGTGAAGGGACAGAGTGTACCCTCAGCAAGTTTGCTGATGATACAAAACTGGGAGGAGTGGCCAATACACCAGAAGGATGCGTTGCCATTCACTGAGACCTGGACAGGCCAAAGAGTCCGGTGGAGAGGAACCTAATGATGTTCAAGAAGGACAAGTGTAGGGTCCTCCACCTAGGGAGGAACAACTCCAAGCAGCAGTAGTGGTTAGAGGTTGATCTGCTGGGAAGCAGCTCTGCAGAGAAGGACCTGGGAGTCCTGGTGGACAAGTTATCCATAAGCCAGTAATGTGCCCTCATGGCCAAGAAGGCCAATGGTATCCTGGGTCGGCATAAGGAGGACTGTGGCCATCAGTTCAAGGGAGGTTATCCTCCCGCTCTTCTCTGTCCAGCTCTGAGGGCGAGGCCACATCTGGAGTACTGTGTCCAGCTCAAGAAAGACAGAGAACTATTGCAGAGAGTCCAGTGGAAGGCTCTGAGAATGATGAGGGGACTGGGGCATCTCTGTATAAAGAAAGGTGGAGAGAACTGGGGTTATTTAGCCTGGAGAAGACTGAGAGGATGGAGAGCATTTAGTTATCTAAAGAGTGGCTGTTAAGACGAATGAGACCGACTCTTCTCAGTGGTGCTCAGTGACAAGGCGAGGGTCAGTGGGCACAAACTGGAACACAGGATGTTCTGTCTGAACATGAGGAAAAACTTCTTTACTCTGAGGGTGACAGAGCACTGGGACAGGCTGCCCAGAGAGGCTGTGGAACCTCCTTTTCTGGAGATATGCAAAACCTGCCTGGACATGATCCTAGTCAACCTGCTCTAGGTGATCCTGCTTTACAGGGTGGGTAGACTAGATGATCTCCAGAGGTCCCTTCCAATCCCTACTGCCCTGTGATCCTGTGCTCCCAGCTGTTGTGAAGAGAGAACTACTCTTCTAACTCCTTATACCAACCTGGTCGATGTGCCCTTTGTATGAACATAGCAGACCCCAAGGTAGATCAATACATATTTTGTTATTGCTGTCTGCATGGTAGTTCAAAGATGGACACATTTACCTTGTCTCCTATTCCTGTGCCTTGATGTTTTATACAGCATGTTGGAGTACATTCTGACTTTCTTGCTATAGAAATCATAGAATCTCCTGAGTTGGAAGGGACCCATAAAGGTCATGGAGTCGAACTCCTGGCTCCACACAGGACCAGCCAAGTCAGAGCATGTGACTGAGTGCATCATACAGATGCTTCTTGAACCCAGCCAAGCTCAGTGCTGTGACCACTTCCCTGGGGAGCCTGTTCCAGTACCCAACCAAAATTACTCACAAAATCAGCTTGTTCTTGTAAACAGGCAGTGCTTAGCAGAATAGAGAGATGTATTTTTTTTTAAAGTGTGTTTTATTAGTATTCTAGTGTAGTGTTGTGAGGTCTTAGCAGCTGAGACTTGCTTGAACTTACTCCAGATGTTGCCGGAAAAAAAAAAAGAGCTGATTTTTGGCAGATATTTAAAAGCAAAATATAGACCAAGACAACTAAGAACTTTTGTAAATGCAACCTTGTGTTATAAACCTCTCACCAAGGTGCAAAGGCTCGTTGAAGTGATTTGCTGCAGTAGAGGACTGTTTGTGCCCCTGCTGAGGGTAGTTTCTAGAAGTGAGCCCAGGTATAATAATACCAGCCACCAGAAAACGCCACGTGAGGGACAGACGATCGCAATCTGGAAACACTGTGATCAGACACCACGCTTGGCTAGAGAGGGAAATAAATCACATGTCATACAGGGCCATAAGAAAGTGGTCTACACAGCTTCCACTGCCAACCCATCTCTTTGATTTAAATTAACTGTGTTGCATACGCCACTGCTGAAATAGTGTTTGTGTAGAAACACAGCAAAAGCAGAGGTTTAGACTTGTGTTTAAAACCAGACAGTTGTATAGGATGCTGGAAATCTAGAAGTCCTTTTTTTTTCATCTTTTATTTATTTTTATGAAATCTACAGAGCACCTTGTGCCTGGCACTTCTGGGATTGACAGCATTGTTAGTTTCCAAGTTTCACGTTTTCACTTGACGCCCTGGCAGATGCCTAGTTACAGAATAGATCTGTTTCCCACGATGTCCTATGTGTTGTGCTCTCCACCCCCGCTGTCCACTGCACCTTCCTAGTGGAATTTGTCTTCTCTGCTGTTGAGCTGCCACACAGCCTGAGTCCTCCTGCCTGGGCTGTTCCAGTACTCACAGTGCTGAGATACATTTCAACATTCTAATTTAAACCGTTTTACCTATATTCCTCAGTAGATGGTAGCCACTCTTGTGAAATCAAGATGATTTTTCTTCTTCAATCTCTCGCAGTGATGGCTGTGTTTGGATGAGGCAAACCAGAGCCTGAAGCTTTTGTATTTGCCCCCTGAACAGGTGCAGAAGTCAGATGTGGTGCAAGCTTCACCAGCCTCCCTAGCAAACAAAGTTATATCACGTTTCAGAAATGTGCTGAGGTATGTTGTCTGCTTTAAGCACCTGACTAGTGCTGAGCTGCTCAAAATAAACCTGTGTGCTCAAAGCCAGGCATTATCTTAAGTGCGTTATTGAATGAGCAGCATGGCTGTTGCTGCAGCCAGAAGGTGTGAGCTCTGGGCCTTCCTCTGATAATGATTTATGACTGACTGACTGTGCAAATCAGTCAAAGTTTATCACTTTCTCTACTGTCTGAGACTCATTTATTTGTGAACTTCCTTGAACTCCTCAGATTAAAGTCTATCCAAGGGCAAATCAAAATACAGTATCATGATGTAATTCAGTGAAAGGAAAATCTTCCTTCTGCCCAGCTTTGCCTGATAAGGTCAACATTAGATTTTTTCTCTTCCTTTTGAAACTAGACTTTCAGTAATGTCAGTGAGACCTCAAAGTGAATTTTGCAATAATCCTGTTGAAATATCTTTTAATAAAAAAAGTAACGTAGCTTTTCTGCTATATTCTGTGTTTGTAATGTCATGATACAATAGATGAACGAGAGTCCTCTTTCTTCTCTGCTAAAATCAATGTAACATTGTGATATGAGTCCTCTTTCTTCTCTGCTAACTTGTGATACAGGTGTCCACCATAATTTTTTCCATGAGAATTTAGCTTCTTGTTTCCACTAGGATGAGGAATTCCATATCTTTATTTGGCAGCATAAACTATGATCTATAATGACACTTGGGAAACATTTGGGGAAAAAATAGATAAAAGCCATTATCTTTCAATTTAAACTTGAACCACATTCTGCCTTACATCAAATGACAGAATTAATTATATTTTACTGTACTGCTGAGCCAAGTATGACAAAATGACCTTTGAGAAAGTACCAAATATAGAAAAATGGCCAAAAATCATGCTAGATATCTAATTTGTATCTACTTCATCAAAAAGCGACTTCAACTTTTGATTTTTCTCCTTTCTTCCTCTGTGGAACAGTATTTTTCCTTACACATTTCCAGAAACATGAGATGTAATCCAAATGGCTATCTTATCTTCTTCACTCCTCATGTGCATGAGTCTTACATACATGAGTGGGGGCTTTCTGGGGACTCACTTTTATGTTATCTCAGTCCTTGGGATCTGGGGGATGGAAGGTGGCTAGTGGCAGACGCCAAAGTTTAAGTTGCCAAACAGTGAGCACTACAGGCCCCCTGCCCCCATAACCTGTTATGCGTTATCACTTGCCTCTGCAGTATCTGTGTTTTGACTTACGCTCCTTGCCTTTGTCTCCTTTGACATGTCGGGCCTGCCAGCACCCTTCTGTCAAGGCTCCCATGCTGTCCCCGCAGTCAGCATACCTTCCCCCAGCAAGTGCTCCACCCTCCAGCCTTCCATTCCTTCTCCAAAACACAGGGGTGTTGCCAGGCCAATACCAGCTCCAGTGCACTGCTACCTAAAACTCAAAAATCCTGTCTTCTTCTTTGGCCAACTCCACCCTTGGGAAAACGTGATTCCCCCACCACTATGCGAGGCAGGTGTTTGCAAGTTAGTGGTTATCTCAGTCTGGTTGGAAGACAGGTTAACCTTAGGTTATTGTTTGTATCAGCCCAGGTGCACCACAGGCAACAGCTCAGAATAATAAGTGTAATGCTAGCCCACAAAAATGAACTGTTACACTGCTAAACTCTTCCCAAGGTACAGGTTTCAAAAGTGAAGTGCTTAAGGAATTGTGACTCATACTGAAGGAAGAGGAATAAGTCAAGTTAAAGGGTTATTGATGTGTGTAGTCGGGAACATATTTTTAAAAATAAATCACTTCATACAGCTCCTTCAATGTTGAGTGCAGTTTCAATATATATTGCTTGCCCTGACTGACTCATCAGAACACCGTGGCTAGCTCTAGTTCTTTCTTTCTCTTTCCCATGACTGTATTAATAGTCAGATATTTGGACAAATAAAAAGAGATCGGTCCTTTTGCAGACTTCTGGATAAGCTGAACATAGCAGGACTGCACAACAACTGGCCAGTTAGAGATGCTGTCACTTGTATAAAACTCTTAAAAAGATCTGCCAAGTCACCACTGAAGCCACCAAGAAGACTGAAGTAATTATCGCCACCTGCTTTGAGCAAACTCTGTAGCACAGTTAAAACCACAAAACCAATGCATTACTTGCAAAATGAAACCAAAAACCTCAATCGATTTGGAAGCTGTTAATATCAGCTGTTAGGCAGATATCAGAAGACTAAGGAGTTAAGTGGGGCAGATAAATAGGTGTGAAATCCATAAAGAGTGGCTTATAATTAACTTGTGATAGCTAAAGAGGGATGTTTCCCAAAAGATTCAGATGCTCCATTTAGATCTGAGGTTAAACTCTTAATAACTTAGTTATTAATCTATAACTACCTTTTGAAGTGCAGATGGTTGAATTTAATTTTATTTGTATAGATGTCTATATAAGCACAAGAACACTGCGTGTTTTAAGAGACTATGGGGAAACTGAATGTAGTGAGGTATGTAACCAGGGTAAGATTCACCTGAGGTTTGATCTTATTTCTATTGGATTGAAGTTAAACATGCCAATGAGAAGTCATTTAAAGCTACCAAATATCCTAAGGACCTCGTGCCTTCATTTATAAGCAAATCTTCTGAAGCAGGATTGCAAAAGGTGAAATGTGCAGAACTTACGACAGTAAAAAAGAAATAAAACCTTGCCAATAAAAAAATAGTCAAATGAAATACAAAATCCTACTAGCTCCATGGATGCATTTCTGTACTTTTTTTTTTTTTTAAATGGAGATCTGTGAAAAACATCCCTGGACAGCAGCCATCAGAAGCTTTGGTTTATTTGGCAGAGAAAGGCAGTATTACTTGAACACTGAATTGTTTTGTTGTTTTGGGTTTTGTTTTTGTCATTGTTGTTATTGTTGTTGATGATGTTCATCTGCACTTTTTGTTCAGCTACAATGTTTGTAAGACCTACCTGTTGTCAATAGCAGTCATGAAAAAAACATATGGAATCAGAAAGAGCTGAGAATGAACTACCTGTTTCTACTTCTGAGATACTTTGTGTAGAAAAACAAATATTAAAAGTAAAATGAGCACTTGAGCCTTAACAATTTAGAGAGGTTTTCAAATGCAGGGCCAAGAATTGTTTACACAAATTGTGCCAGATGCTTACTGATTAAAGACTTTACCTTTCTTCACATTGAAGCAGCAGGGAAGGACACAAACAGAGGAGGAACTTGCAATTAGGAGCAACATAATGGATAATCCAAAGACCATCTGGAAAAAATTGCCTGCTGACGGGACAAACAGCTGATGAAGGTCTCAGGATGTTTAACACTTAACACTCAAGACTATGCTATGCTTAGAATTTACAGACTTGGGGACAAACTATTTGGCACCGGTACTTTCTGCTTGGACCTCTGCATTACTTAAAACCATGAACCTACACTTCCAGAATTGTTTCTTCACCTGAAGTTATCTAAATGCATTGATCAGCTATGGTTTGGGTTAGAAAAATATTCTTTGAGAAGCTAGCACTGAGGTTCGTGCTTCCTGACTTGCAATGGTACAGTCAACTGAGGAGCTCATCTTTGGAATTTTAATAAAAGCCGCTATTTGATGACTTACCAGGAAGTGGGAATATTTTTTTCACATATACAATTTCTTTGCTTAAATGAGTCATCTCAGCCTAGCCCACAGCATTAAGGTTTGATTCCACAAAGTACTTAAACACATCTGTAACTTTAAACATATTACCAGTGGTAGAGTTTCAAAAATAGCCCCATCAATCATGCCCCTAAATTTACAAATGCTGAAAGACCTTGTTGAATCAGCGGCTTCAGCAAAATCGCGTTGCTCTGGATCACATTTAGAAGCATAGGTTCCCAAAACAAGAAAACTGCTGGGGAAAAAAACTCCGTGATTCAGCTGACAGTAGACAAAGGACACAGCGATAATGGCCAAATATGTAGTGCTGCGAAACTGTGCCTATTAGCAGATAATTAGACACAAAGGTAGCAAAGGACCCACACCTCACCAGGCAAGCAGTCCATTTCTAAACCTATTGTGTTCAAACCTATGCCAGCAGCCTTACCTACAGATTGAGTTATCAAACATTTGTAGTAGTGCAATAAAATTCCAGCAATTGATCAGAATAAAGCCAGAATTTTGCCAAAAGATAGTCAAATATTGCTATATATAAAAGAATTTTCCAGTACAGTAACGCTGAATGAAAAAGGAGTGGTGAAGCCTTTGGGATATATATTTTATTTTTCCGTTGAATTTGGCTCCTTTCAGAACACAAAGGGTGCACAGTCCTGCCTGGCTCTCCCCTACTTCTTCAGGGAAAAAAAAGGTTTCTGTAGAATGCTTTGATGCACAGTGCATGTGTTCACTTTTTTTTGTTAAGAAGAGGTTTGTGTTTTGACACAAGCACTGCAGAAGAAATTGCCAGGGATCTGAAGGAGGCTTCATACAAACCCACTGAAAGCAGTAAATGAAGAATCTCACTCACTCTACTGTTGATTAGATCTTTGTAGGCAAACCCTGACCATGCTGAGGGTCAATGAGTGGAGAAGCTGCCTCTGGCCACAGGAACCAGAATTTGTCCCAGAAATCTGCTGGGAGTCCTTCATGGAAGTATGCCTGTATTGGGTTTGCATGGCACGGTTTTGGTAGCTAGGGGGTGGGGGGCTACAGGGGTGGCTTCTGTGAGAAGTGACGAGAAGCTTCCGCCATATCTGATAGAGCCAATGATCGACCTGCTGCTGCCCATTGACCCTTGCTGGGCACCATTGACCCTTGCTGGGCACCATTGAGAAAAGTCTGGCCCCATGCTCTTGACACCTGCCCTTTAGATAGTTATAAGCATTGATGAGACCCCCCTCTCAGTTTTCTCCACGCTAAACAGCCCCAG
The DNA here is from genome assembly GCA_013400835.1 of Zapornia atra. Classification (NCBI taxonomy): domain Eukaryota; kingdom Metazoa; phylum Chordata; class Aves; order Gruiformes; family Rallidae; genus Zapornia; species Zapornia atra. Next base: position 335,963 of record VZTU01002723.1, on the reverse strand, counting down.
CTCTCTTGGCCTCTCTTTATACAACAGACGAGTCCAGTCCCCTCATCATCCTCATAGCCCTCAGCTGGACTCCTTGCAGTGGTTTCCTGTCCTGCTTGAACTGGGAGCCCAGAACTGGGCACAGTACTCCAGATGTGTCCTCACATTCCCCCACAGCCTGTGAAGAAGACTGTGGTGGTGAGACAGGGTGTCCCCTTGCAGCCCATGGAGGACAACAGGGGAGTAGATATTGCCCCTCTGCTCTCCTCTGGTGAGAACTCATCTGAAGTGCTGTGTCCAGCTTTGAAGCCCTCAACACAAGAAGGACATGGGCATGTTGGAACACGTTCAGAGGAAGGCCACAAAAATGATCAAAGGGCTGGAGCACCTCTCCTATGAGGACAGGCTTAGAGAGTTGGGCTTGTTCAGCTTGGAGAATAGAAGGTTCCAGGGGGACTTTATAGTGGCCTTCCAGTACCTGAAAGGTGACTATAAGAAAGTTGGGGAAGAACTGTTCATGAGGGCATGTAGCACTAGGATGATGGTTTTAAAATTAGAAAAGGGGAGATTTAGGTTGCATATTATGAAGGACTCATGTTGGACAAATTCATGGAGGACTGTTTCCCATGAGAAGGACCCCAGAGAGAGCAATGAGGAAGGAGAAGTAGAGACCTGTGATGAATTGACCACAACCCCCATTCCCCATCCTCCTGTGCTACTGGAGGGGGCGGAGGGAGAGAAATCAGAAGTGAAGTTAAGCCTGTGAAAAAGGGAGGGGTAGAAGGAGGTGTTTTAGTCCTCATCACTCAACTCTAATTTGATTGGTAATAAATTAATTTTCCAGAGTTGAGTCTGTTTTGCTTGTGGTGTTAATTAGTGAATGATCTCTCCCTGTCCTTACCTCAACCCACGAGCCTTTCATTGTATTTTCTCTCCCCAGTTTTCTCTATCCGGTTGAGGAGGGGAGTGATAGAGAGGCTTTAGTGAGAACCTGGCCTCCAGCCAGGCACAACCCACCAGAATGCCTTTTCTACTACTGGTGTTAAAATCCTGCAGCATCATTTAAACACTAATTCATGGTTAAAATTATCTTTGATCTGGTCCCATGGGACCTGAAGGTGCTCAGCTTTGAGAAATCTGTTCACCCTTTCCATTTGTGACTGCGGGGGGTGGTGGAAAGAAACATTGCAAGAGCTTAGAGGAACCCCAATTTATCTTTCTTCTTGAACAACTCTGAGCAAAGCCTCCTCAGATCTCCCTTGAAACTGTCAGAAAATGCCCCAAATTGAGCTGTATATGAGACATAGGTATTTCAATATCACTGAGAGGAGTTAATTGATCAAATCTTGGTGATTGTTGATCAAATCTTGCTTGTTGATGGAAGCTTTGCATGTAAATCAGTGGAGAAGAAATTCAACCCACCCACTTCCCAATCAAATACACTTACCCTGTGGCAATGTCTCCCTGGTGACTATAGAAAAGGAGGGGATGCAGGAGACAAGGCTGACCTTGAATGAGATTAGACTCTTTCCCTGATTCATTTTGAATATGGCTACTCAGATGCTCACACAGGATTTGGTAAGAAAATGAGCATCTTCCAGGTCTGGGGCAATTCACCATTGTTTTCTTGAAAAGAGGTAACTTGGGGAAAACATCAGCAGAAGTACTTACAAAGAATTTGTGTGTATATAGCAGGGCTATGGTGCTTTGGTGAGGCCATGTAGAGAAAATGGGTTTTGTCATGACCCAGATCCGAAGTCCACTGCTGCCAAATTATTCAGCACACCGTACCTTTTGTGCCTTGCTCTGCTGCAGCTTTTGGTCTCTAGGTTCTCCTGTGACCATGAAATTCACTTTAAAATTGAAGAACAAATGCCAAAAATATATAGTGCCATAAACTAAACCAAAACCATAATAAAAAAAGTAGGCCCCAAACTAATAAGTTGCAAATACAGCTCTGTCTGTGTGGGAGGGACGGATAATTGAGGGCTGAAGAAGGATTTTGAACTCGCGCCGGATCCTTGTGGTGCTGTTTCTCTTTCAAGTAGCATGTGAGAGGTGCCAGCCTTCCAACAAAACAGTAAATATTTAAAAACAACAACCCCACTCATCTGGTGGCTGGGTTTGAAAGAACAAACATCAGTCCATTGTCTGGCTTCTGCCGTCATCTTGTACACACAGAAAGCCAAAGACTCCAAATAATTTTGTGGCCTCAGGCATCAACAGTAAACAATGTATATTTGATGTGTTGGCCTAATTTCTGTCCACTGAATCTGCTGTCTTAAAGCTGTTTCCATGTCTTTTTTTTTTTTTTATAAGGTCTTCACAAGCCCTGCAATCTTTGTGCCTTTCTCAAGTCTTAGGATTTTCTTAGGATGCTGTTACTGAGTAAGAGGTGACCAAAGTGCTCTTTGACACGAAAAGGCCACTGCAGACTTAATTGTTGCAGAAATTTGCAATTCCAGTCTGGTGAACTCCTTGCCTGTTGCTATCCTTTCTAATTACATTATCAAATTTTGGGGAAAAAGCCCAGAAAGCAGGGGAAAGGATACATAATTATCCTTGTGGTGGAGACAAAGAATACTTACAGAATGTGGTTTCCAAAGTTTTTTGCCAGACTTCTGCTATGAAAATTATTGTCCAGAATAGGCTGTAAACCTATTTTTGAAGATCAGTATGTTTCAAGAAAGACTATTGTACGTCAAATAATTGCTTTACCTTTCTCATATGATTTATAAGGTCTTCCAACACTTGGGGTAGAACATTTGTTTGTGATTTTTATTGCTCTCAGGGTAGTCACTGATTCAAATGACAGACCTCCTCTTTGGTCTCCAAAGCTGTATTTTCAGAAGATTAAATGACCCTTTTTTCCTCTCTGTTCCTCCGAGCTCCTCTCCCCAAGGCTTCACTTTGCATCCCAGGCTCGACACAACCGATGAGACAACTCTTTGCAGAAGCAAGAACAATAATGTATGGTCTAAGGAAGCATTCTATATAATGTAGTAATTTATTAAAGGGAAAAATGTATCATGAATGTACAGGAAATATTTCAGTGCTACTGCTTGATGAAGGAATGACAGGTAGAAACTTTGCAGCAATGATGACAAAAAAGCTGTAATGTGCAAAACGGCTGAGTGTGACGTACCATTTCATTTTTGAGTGGTGTTCTATTACAGGGGTTCTTTGCCCATACCAACAGCCCACAAAGCACAGGTATTTACTTTCTGCTCAGATTACACAGCAACTCATGAAGAGCTCTGGCCACTTAAAGGGTATAAGCCACGAAATCTCAAAAGCTTTGAAAGAACTAACTGAGCCAGGCAACTAAGATGCACTACTAGGGCTAGGCCAAGGAGGTAAAACCTATAGCTAGAAATGGCCCTGGGAAGAAAACCAAAATCTCGTGGGGTGGAGGGGGGCACATGAACTGAGATGCCCCACGGCCTGGGTGAGGCTGCAGCTCTCCCAGCTGGTGGATGGAGCCCTAGCATTTTCACCCAACTGGTCTGATCAGCTCTAGTCTAAATATGCCTATTAATTCAGGATTCCCACGTGCCACAGGTAACATGGCATGTAAGTTAGCATGTGAACCCAGAAAAGGCCTTGGTCAAAAGAAAGTTATTGCTCTGTAGAGCTTGGCCACCCCTGGACCAAGGGCCTGGGCAGGATGTATGCCAAGACAGCTGTGGCAGTAGTTAAACACCCACGTTTTAAGATATTATTGCTCTCCTACTCCTGCTCTGCTCCTTCCAGCAGACCCTCTGCAACAGATTCTCCCTCTTGCAGGGGTACACAGAATTACTTTTAGAAGCTGCTTAGGTACTCCAATGGACAGTTGCAGGTGAGACTGTTAGCAGCTGCAGGAGGACTTTGAACCCAAAGGTACCCCTAAACCCCTTAATCTGAAAATATTTAAGCACGTGCTTCCCACTGAATTTAAGAGAATTGCTCACATGCCTAAATTTAAAGCACTTCAGGATCAGAGTCTTCATTGGTCTTGCATGAGCCGGCTGTGACAGAGCAAGGCTTTGAACCTCTTTCTTTTGATATTGAGTTGGGATGTCTGAACCACAAGACCACAGGTATTTTGTAAGACTGCTCGTTAATGTTTGCAGCGTGCTTTAAGTTCTGAAGAATTGAGAATGCTATGGAGGATACTACAATAGTAGCTTGCTTTTCAGCTTTCTAGAGAAACTGTTGCTCAAGTTAATGGGGTCTTTGATTCCTGAATAGGTTGATTTTCTTGGCTGCAGGAACTAGTTGTGATTCTGCTGCCAATTCTACGTAAAACGTTTGAGTACATGACAACTAGTGAAACAAAATTTCAAACCTTCCGCTCAGATTTCAGGTGTTATTTTTAAGGCTAAGCAAATATTCAAATATTTAAAAAAATTATTTCCCACTGCTGTTTTCCCCTTCTAAAAAATTACTTGTGTTCACAAGTAAAGCTCTAGCAGGTAGAGTTAATGCACCATTTTAAGTTTCAGCGTCCACATATAAATTTAGGCTTTTAAGAGAAAATGGCTGAATATTTGCATATCTAACATTCTTTAAAAAGAAGAAGCAAGAGGAAGACTGCAAAACAGAGCAAGAAATGCTGTCTTTTTAAGGCCACATAGCTTGTTTCTAGCTCATGGTTCCACTGCTGCATGTGCTCAGTCAGCCAGCCTGGATTTAAATCCCTTTGGCTGCTGTTTCTGGATGTCTGAAGGTCTAAGTAAGAGGGGGAGGAGGAGGAGGAGATGGAGTGATTTAGGCAGAACACAGACTTCTTGAATCAGGGTCTTTAAATACAAGTTACAAAAGGCTATCAGGATGCTGGGTGCAGGAATGGATCTGGTTTTCCATCCGTAAATTTGTATCTCTCAGACCTTATTTTGCATGTTTCCAGACAAACACAAGACAAGGTGTGCTGGCCTTATCTCTGATGTGCCAGAGATGGTCTTTCCTGCTTTGGCCCTTCAGCAGGAGGAGGTTTCCACCATTTGCATGTGGCTTCAGGGGTGGTGGGGACATCCCATCTGCTCCTGTGACCTCTCACCCTGGGGCAGCATGGTGCTTCAAGGGAGCTGAATGGTATCTCTGCAGCCTCTTCTGCTCTTGCACCAAGAGCTTGGCACCAGGGACTTGGCTGTGCTGTGTCTGTTTCTTCCCCTGCCAGGCTAAAGCGCTGTGCCATGTCTCACCCTCTCCGCCACCCCAAACACCAGGCAGGATTGGGTCTGAGTCTGCCTCCCTGTGCCTTTGATAAATGACTGCTGGACAAACATCCACAGCAGATGGGGCAGACGCGGCTCCTGCTAATTCTGCAAATTGCTTTTCCCACTCCACCAACATAACCTTTTCTCTGCTAGTGTTAAATTCCCAGCAGTTGTTGTCCATTTGGGAATATAATTCTTCTGTATCCAGTCAAGCTGACCGAAGGCTTGCGTTCAAGATAAATCTTTCTTCTTATGTGCCATTTGGGCAGGGAAACGAGGGCCAGGTAAAATTATCTCTCTGTTCCTGTGGGCAAAAATGCTGCCATTTAACTCCAAGTTTCCCTTTAAGCACAGATATTGGTGAGTTTTATAATTTTACACAATTTGCTTTTGTGCTCTATTTACCTGAGAGTCATAGTTTCATGGCCAAGTAAAGATACCTGAGGTAGGCCAAAATAAATTTATTATCCAATTTCTGTTCACTATGAAATGTACTTATAACAAATTTATATTTTGCACAAGCAGGTTTGTGATCCTCTTCTAAAATATGCTACCTCAGCACAAGGTGCAGTGAAGGAAATTACTCCTGTGCAGTGATTCGAGGCTCACGATAAAATTGCCAAGTGGATTAAAAATACAAATATATAGCAGCCAAGGTCCTATTTCTGCACCCTTGAAGAAAAAAATAAAGCAACAACCCAAAACAATACCAAAACCCCCAACTTGGTAATGTTTAGAGCATTTTGCTTTAAGTAAAAACTTCAGGAGAGCACCTTTCTTCTTACCGCTTAGCTTAGTTTAGCACAGTGTCATCAGTGTGCATATATACATCTATATATTTTTATGTAGACATATATATACACCTTATATGTAGATATATATATATACACCTACAGCAGCAGGCAGTGACAACTTTCACCTAACTAGGAGCATTATGTAGATTGCTTCAAAGCTGAATGGAAGAAACCAAGGACAGCCCAAGTATAGCATCCAATACAGTTCAATCCTTAGGGAATAACTAGTGCAGGAAGCTTAGCATGGGGAAAAAATATAACTCTACAAGAAGTCTGATAGACCCATTGATAGATGGAGGTCTTTCTAACTTAACTTTGGTTTCTGATAAGCCATCCGTAACCACAGCCCTTTTTATACAATGCCTGTTGTACCATGGCCAGATGTAGATAGATATAAGTCAATGAATTTAACAAAATCATTAGAACCAGTTCACACTTGTCTCTTTATCTAACCATTTATTTTTTACTCCTTTGTATCCAGAAACATTTTAGGTCTTAGAAATCTCTCCATTCACTGGAGTTATCATTTTTAAAAAATTTCTGTAGATATTTCAGTACCTTTCTGATGTTTCTTTTTCTTGGCAACTGGTATTTCATTTAAGGCAAGGCTTTTTACATACTTGATCTGATCTGAAATGACTATTTTTATTTTTGCTGAAAATTTAACTGGTTTATCAAAATCATTCTGAAGTCATGAGAGCATTACCTGACATGACAGTACACTTTGGCCAGTCGGTTCTCCCTAAGGCACAGGGAAGGTATGGCCAGGACACTGCTTTTCAAAAGCAAGTGCTCAAGGCAGGAAGACTCACACTTCCCCTTATTCCTTTCCTTGTATATCTTCCTTACCCCATCCAGCTGAAAAAGACTCTCTTTGCATACATTGTATTCAAAGAAGGACTGGGCAGACCTATTTCTCTCAACAGCGTACACCAAGGTCTCCCACACTGTCATGTATAGAAGAGAACCATCACTGACACTTCCAGTACCGAGGTGAGAAGTAGGATGTTGATCCTTGTGCAACAACAGTTTCCCATTAGTGTGATTTTTAAAAATTATTTTTAATTACATGCTTATAGAACCAAACCCAGTTCTGTACCTGACTCACTCTGACTCAGTCAATTTACCTGTTGCAACTTCCAAATGAACTTTAAATACTCACTGACCTTACTGGGAAAGTCTAAATTCTAGTTAGGTAGGGTAACGTTCCCTCACTATTGTGCAAAATGTCCTACTGACTTCCGTGGAGCATGTGTGTGAGGAAGGTAATGCTTGGAAAATCATATGTAAATACTAATTTTTTTTGTAGTGACAGTAGTAGCAGTGAACTCTGAAATGTTGTTAAGTGACAAAAGGTCAGGGAATGACTATTCTCTAACAATAGTCTGTGGACTGTCAGTGGAGGCAAACTGGATTTTCTACCCATATGCTGGCTTTTGTTCATGATACTTTAAATCTGTCAACGTTAACAGCTTTCAACTGTAAGCATTAAATAAACAAATCTGGAAGCATGAATCATGTGCTGAAATACAGTGAAACCTTCTCAGACAAGGCTTTGCCAAACAGGATAAAACACCTTCCACTCAAAGTTACAAACTGCAGTATGCTGACTCCTCTAAAAAATTTGAATCAGTAAGAAAAGTAACTTTTTGTGTCCCTGATCAGAAAACACACTTTTCAAGCTTGGTATATATGACCTTTGGCTAAACATTTGTTTATTCAGCCATGTAGAGATGAGCAACAGCAGTCACCTCTCCTAGAAAAAGGGGCTGAAGACTTGAACCTGCGTATCCCCACAAGCAGCAAGCTCCCCAGTGGTGCAGAGCTGCTGCTCTCTGTGTGAATCTGCACTACCCAAAGGGACTTGCTGCTGGGAGCGAGCCTGGTAACGGGCAGGCTGCGATGCAGCCAGCAGTCATGGGACACGGGCAGCCACGTGATGTAAAGTGATAACCTGGTCCAAGCTCACTGAACTCTAAGCTGCTCAATGAATTTTGTTGTGCGCTCTGTACCAGCAAGTCTTTGTGCTACATCAAGCCTTGTCTGTCCCCCTGATGCCAGCTTAAAATTTGAATACCACCCTTGTTGTGCACTTTGGCTACTTTGTCAGAAATGTGATCATCTACCTGCCGCGCGTGACTCTAATCCAAGCTGGTGACCTGGGAGCACATGGATTTGGTAGTGGAAACTGTGGCCTAAGAGGCAGGGTCAATCAGCCTGTGTTTAGATAAAATGGTGTTAGATCCAGTGATAGATCCAGCATAAAACCAGACTAAAGCCAACACTGCTGCTGAAATGATGCTAAGCCTTTCCGATGATTCAAATACACTTCTTTTTTTTAAAGGATAAGTTTTTCCCAGCAGACTTTGTTACAAACAATGACCTGCCCTTCCTTCTGCTGACCAGCTGCTGGGATAGAAACCTGAAGGTGACAAACACTGTGCAGTTTCCTCTGCCAGCTTGCAGGGGTGCGGCTGTGGGTTTATTACTGTTTTGTCAGTCTTTGCTGCGAGGTGATAGGAGGGTGCGTGGTGGAACCATGATCCTGTGTGTTGCCAGACTGCCTGTGTGAACTAACCCAATGTCCCTTTGAAAACCTGGTCTGCAAAGGGAAGTAGGGGGAAAGAAAACAAAGCAAGCGAGGAATCAGAAAGCAATTGGTCTGAATCTCCTCAAATCAAATAACTTTTTTTTTTGCTGGAAAATGATAACAAATGGAAAAACGTGCACTTCTGGAGGGCTGGTAGGCTGGTCCTTGCCACTGTAATGAGCTCCACACAAAGCTGCAAGCAGGGAAAGGGACCTGACATTTTCCTAGTACTCCATACGGGCCCAAAACTCATTAACTAACTCCCCACAGAGCATCTGAGGACATCCAAAAGGGCAGTGTTATTTTTTTTTATTTAGCATTACTGGAAATCAGAGAGAGTTGTTTGTTTTGGTTGTGGAGTTTTTAAAAAATTTGACAATGAGTGTTTTTTGAACAAACCCACCTTATTCTACAAGCAGGACCTCTAATTGCATCATGCCAATTGACTACTAGTTAATCTCATCTCAAATAAAGATGAGATTGAAGTGATGCAATCATGAGAAAAATCAACTCAAAAGAACAGTTGGAATCTGGGCTTGGAAAGAGCAGCGCAGGTAAGCAACTGAGCTGTGAATCCATTTGAAAAACTGGAGCCATGCTGCCTTCCCCTGTCAGCCCCATTTCATTTGTCCAGAGCAGGTTGTAAAGCAGCTGCTGTTGGGGGGTGTAATGTAATAAAATGTGGTGCATTGAACTGCAATGTTGTGCTGCTTAAAAAGGGGAAGAAAAAAAAAGTAATTTTGCAACTTATGAAAAAAATGCTATCAGTGTACAATGGATTTCTCAGATTGGCAATCTGCTAGACCAGGTCTGCATGCCTTACTCACAAAACATGGTGCTTGTTTTACCCAAACCAGACACAGGGACCAGCCCAAGACGTGTGACAGAGAAGGATGACAGCAGATGAATGCTCCAAACACCAGCAGGGAGACACATTTGCTTTCCTGACATTGGGTAGCATCTGTGCAGCAGAGAGAAGCACTGTTGCATTAACCCTTGTGAAACCAACAGCAGGGCTCGTAGCAAGGCCAGGCTGTTCACTCAGGCATCTGCAAGGGGGGAGAGCTGCTGTTCTGTTGCACTCTAAGTGTGAAAGACACATGATTCAAGGGGGGGTTGAGAAACTTTTTCTTGTTGCACCAGTACTGAAGCTGTGGTGAAGTGTCTTTTAATCTTTCAAACAGGCAGACAGATTAACTGTTGGGCTTAATATTTCACAAGCTAAAAAGCAAATAAATCAGCTACAACAAGTTGACCTAATAACAAAGAACTAAAAATACACCTTCAACTACACTTCAACTACTTTTTAGGCACACATGTAAAAAGACAATTTTTTTAACTACTAATTCCCAAAACTAGAACTTGTGAAGTGTCACTTCCTGACCCCATGGCAGGGGGCTGCAGCAGTGTGTGCAAGAAGGCAGCTGTTTGTGCTGCAGTGGGAAAACTGGCCGCTGCACAGCTGGGTGCTGCATGGCCACGCACAGAATTGGCAGTCCCTGTCCCAAGGAACCTACGTTTCAAGTATGGCGATACTAGGGATAACAGATGGGTAGAGATGGGACCTGATGAAAACAGTGGGATGCCAGACAGACTGAAATCCCAGCTGGTTCTTCACTCTCTAAAATTGTCAAGTTAAAATTTCATGGTCTTACTGTCACAGCAGAGTTCACTCTGCTCTTCCAAACTGAGGAAGAGGAGCAGTGAGATCTTTGGGCATGTTACAAAAGGGCTTTGGGCTGCAATTTGTTGCTGAGCCAGGTCCCCTAAGTGACACACGCATGATAAAAATCCCCAGATTCTCCACGTCTCCTTGCTCCTTTGTTAATGTAAACGTGGCTGTATGCTGAGCTGCACGTTCAGTAGCGAGGAATGGTGGAGGTCAGTATGCTGGGCACACGATCTTGGAGGTCAGCACCTAAACCTCTGAGTAGAGGCTGACATTGACCAGGGGTGTACATGGGCTTCAGGAGGTGGCCAGGACGCAAACAAAACATTTCCTCAGAGAAAAGTGAGCCTGAGGTACAGCGGATGGCTTAATGTAGCTCCCAAGCAAGAACAAACAGAAGTCATCTGTTTATGGTGAAAGAGCTTCCACACCCAGGGACTCTTTTAAGTGCAGGGTTCAGAAATAAAAACCCCAAATGCCAATATTGGGACAAGCGCAGTTGAAGGCAGATGCTGCTAAAATTGCCACGGGGCCGTGACTCACATGGAGCCACCACTGAAGTCGGGTGAAGAGCTCGGCTGCCGCTCCACCCTGGGGGCAGGCTGCCATGCCGGGTGGCTCCTGAATTGTCACCTTTCTGCCTGCCAGGCCACCCAGGTGCAAACTGTGGCAAGGGGAAATGTCTGGTCTGGTACATCCACCACTCCTTGCTTCACTGCTGCGTCACCAGGTACAGCCACCTTGTCCTTCCCCTGCCTTGTGTACATGGAAATCCTGAGCCTCCAAAATATATTAGGTTTTGGTTTTTTTTTTTTTAAAAAAAAGGCATTATCACCGAGTACAAATTAAGCACTGTAAATATGACAGTAGGGGGATATGGCTGGTAGCAATTCCTGTGTCTAGTAATAATTACTGTTTCTGTTCACTTGCTCTCTGTCTGGACTCTAAATTTCCCGGGCTGATTTGCCCACCTAGGAGAGCTAAACTTGCACCTCGCTTTAAAGAAAAGTGCAATTTGTGTCACTGCATGTCCCCAAGAGCGGTGGCTTTCAGGCGTGGCACTCGCAGGGTCTTGCAGCGTGGTCTCGGCTACCGCCCTACTTGGGAGCATCCTCTCTGCGCAGGGTTATACAAAGCTGGACGTGGCTTCCAGGCAGCAGTGAAATTTAGAGCGTTTGGCGAAGTGTCAGGTTATTTCATGGTTTTGCGACTTTCTTCCTTTACGGGCTATGAGTTTGGAGGGAGGGGGTCAGGCAGAGGTTGAAAGGTAACGTGAGTTTAAAAGTGTTGTCCCCCGCTGCCCCCCCCGCCTTCCTTCCCGGGAGAATCCGCAGAGACCCCAGGGAGTTTCTCCTCGGAACTTGTCCCAGCACCGGAGCGGGGCCGGGCTTGGCCCGTCGGGGTACAGCACCTGGGGGCGGAGCGGTGAAGGGGCGGGCTCGGCGGCGGGAGGAGCCAGACCGAGGAGGGGGAGGCCCGCAGCGGCGCTGCCGGGAGGGTAGCTTGAGAGGGAGGACGAGTCCGCGTCTGGCGGAGCGTGGTTGCGGTCGCCCGCGGCGGGTTGGTGCTGGCGCAGTTGACCCCGCCATGGAGCCGGTG